>NJRP01000231.1:305605-326214 GCA_003063835.1 Aphaenogaster floridana | reverse complement strand
ATTAATTTAATTTATAGGTTTTATACATGAATTTATTTATTATCTGTGCTGAAGAAGACTCTGTGCAGTCGAAACGTATACCATATGATATTAAACTATTTATTTATTTATTTATTTAACATTTATAACATCGTTGTTTTTAATTTTGTGCTCGTTCCTTGGCCTTTAACCTCTTCTAATTTTGCTTTGCAAACACGAGCTTGATTCTAATTTAGCATTTATTAAGAATTTAATTTAATCAAATATATGAATAATGATTAATTCAAATAAGCAAGACCAAAATTATTAGATAAGCAAAACTAAGATTAATTTTCAATCTTTGGAAGTTGGCTATAAATAGAATTTTTTGTTTCTAAAACACAATTTTATGATTAATTAATTGATTTCTCTTTATACATTTGAAATTAATCAGCTGAAAAGCAATGTTAATAATTTCCTAAGAATTCTGAAATGCACCTTCCAACTCAGGTATGCTCAAGGATTCCTTGACAGATGTTATAAATCTTATGTCATTAGTTATATCTCATAGTGTTTTTTAAAATAAAAATTTTTTAAATATCTCATGCATCCTATAGAATAATTATAAATAATCATTACCTTCTGCGACGCATTGGTGAATTAAAGCAATATTAGTGATTAATATGAATCAAATAACTTGATAGGTGATGGTTCCAGCGTTCAACAATAGTGTTATCAATGAGGAACTCTCGGTTACCGAGAACACCGCTTGCCTCGAGATGACGTCGGATTTTGTATCTGATCGAACATTGGTAGCGCGTGTCTGCAGAGATCCGAAATTCTGCGACGCGAACGCCTGCATCAGAAAGTGCTGCGCCGAAAATGAGTTCCTTTACGTCCAGGGATGCAATAAACTCGCTGTACCCGACAAACCCATTGAGTTTCACGAGGCCTTCGCAAACGCCGTGAATCAAACGAAATTGTCTGCTTTCAACATGACCAAAGGTTCTTCCAATGAAATCTAAGCGCTCTTATTGTTTTCTAAGGAATAATTTAATTGTCTATTTGAAATCTATCAATAATCAATAACAATTGCAACAAGTTGTTGATGGGAATCCTGACAAAGAAACGGTGTTAATAGACTTCCCTTTGATTGCTTAGGCTACGGAGTCTTGATTGGGAAGCCGTGTAAGTACGGCATGTTTCCTATGGATCCAAGGGAAGAGGAATGGCTGTTGACGTCAGAGGGACATGTTTTTATCGAAGGTTATGCCTTCTACAACCAGAGCAATTACTGCATGGACATCTTGTACAATCAATCGGAATTCGATCATAGCTTATATTTGTTTATATGTTACGACGCCCCACCGACAAATGAGGTGTCAAAAAGGTATATTATTCCTATTTTCTTTAATTGTAAAATGTATTATTCGATATATAAGTTATAATAATTACACGCGTGTGCTAGTCTCTATTCAGCTTCACTTTCAACTACGTTATCGTGATATATGTAATCGAAAAGAGAGATCGCTTTGAGTGTGAATATTGTCGAAACGCTTTGCGATATCGGGAAAGTTGTTTCCGAAAAGTGCGAGTTCGTGTTGAGATTTTAGGAATCGAAGTAGCGAACGCGTTGCATTAGACGTCTATTGACGTATAGTGTTAAAGCATTCAGACTCCCGGCTCTCCCACCGCAAATACTGTCAAATTTGGTGAAACTCGGCAGGTTTGATTTGTTTAAACTTCGCGAAGTCAAACAAACGTAGCATACCGACGTACAATAGACGATGCCCAGCATTCGAGAGCTGTTAACGTTTTAGTTGTATACACGGCGAAGAGAGAAGCGTTTGTCAATGTCTATGAAATTGATGAAAATAACGGGTCAATCTAAAGCTCATATCAGATTACGCGTTGAATATTAAACTGCGAACTGGAAATTAGTATTCAACTAATCAGAGCAAAACGGATTAAGGTTATTTGATTGGTTGGAGTCTAATCTCCAATTTGCAATCTACAAACTCCAATGCATAGTCTGATACAGATTTTACGAGCAATAAACGTATCACACACGTGTGCAGTGCGAAATATGAAATGCGAAATGCATTTCTCATAGGTACCGAATGAACACCGTTCTGCAGATCATCAGCTGCGTGTTCCTGCTGATGACCTTGCTGGTGTACGTATGTTTGCCGAGTCTGCAGAATCTTCACGGTAAAACGCTCATGTGTCATGTGAGCAGCCTCCTCGTAGCTTTCATCTGCTTGCCCATTATCACTTGGATCACGCCTGGTGTCCCGACTAAGGAACATAGTACGACAGCGTGCAAAGCTTTAGGTTTGTACGCGGACGTACTAGGAAATATATGTATACGAACATTAAGGAAACGAAAAAAATAATGTTTTTCCAGCTTACACCGCGCTTTTTTCTTGCCTATCGGCGTTTTCCTGGCTTAACGTCATGTGCTTCGACATATGGTGGACCTTCGGGTAAGTCATACACGATCACACGATCGGGTCAAGTGGAATAATCGAGGATAAATGAGTAAATGGGTAGACGAGCCGGCGCAATAATTTTCCCGAGCAGAAAATCAATAATTATCTTCTGTTGATGACTGCCGAATGATTAGTCGGCCTTTTTTAAAAATAATTTGATGACATTTATCTCCGCACGAAATTCTATTTTCTCATTTGTCCGATGGTTATCCCGACGGTTATCTCAATTGCCTCATTGACCTTCCATAGAATGTCTCTCACCGACGACGCGCGCGCGCGTCTTGCCATTCTCATTAACCCACCCATCATTGTGGGCGTCCCTATATGCCTCTTCACGAATTCATTGTGTTCTATGTACGCCGGTACGTAAAAAAATATACACTGCCAGACATTAAACACTGAAATGACTCAACGCGTTTTATATAGCGCCGACACTATATGCATATTGCTTTCCGCAACACGTGGGAAAGTATTCAGTTCACGGAGTGTTTAAGTTGAGGAATCTGTAACTTCTGGAAAAAGAAATGACCTTTTAGCGAATATTTTTAATTCACATTCTTTCAGCAGATTAACGCTGAAGTCACGTAGAAGTATCGACGTGAATAGTTCCGAGAAAATAAATCCCGTCGAGAATAAATCCCTCGCGAATTTTTATTACAAAAGAGAAATAATCTCGTGACACATTGTGCCTCATCCAAGAGCAACCTGACGATTGCTCGAAACTGGGCGTATCTTGTCTGTCGTTTCTCTACCGGTTACGAACGTTTGTATGTTCAAGACGCTATTCTAGCTGGGAGATTTGTAAATATACGGAGAAAATAGATTCCCACACGTCGCAGCGACGATGCCGGTATACCTTAATGCTGGCTGGCTATACCTCGATCAGGAATTCCACGAGTCCGCTTCTTACATATTTTTTCAACAGCGTTCGTTCCCCGCGAATTGGAAAGTAAATCATGTGATATTCATGCGGCATTCGCGGAATTTTATGGTGGGGTCCCTAATCGATGGGCTTCCTCGAATTAAGAGCTACTTCGTCGCAATGGATCGGATTGCACGCTTCAATCCTTTCTGATATGATATTTAAGTGTGCCTCGCGTGCCTCGTCATCAGTTTTAGTTTTCCTCGTTCATCGTTTAATTCATATTGAAAACGTTATCTTAAGAAACACACTTGGATTAAATATCGAAACCTTATAAATTAACATGTTCTCCGATGTTACATCTCTCTCGACAATACGCATTGTAACTTCTTAATTTTTTATTTTAATAAATAAGATAATGATGGTTTATCTTCTTCGCAGAGTTTTGCGCGGAAGTACGATTACGAGGACGCACGAGCAAAGGAAAAGATTTTTATTATACTGTTTATATGCGTGGGGCCTCTCCTTCCTGGTGTCAAGCTTAGCTATCGTTGCCGATCACACGGATTTCCTGCCAGACTATCTGCAGCCCAATATTGGCAAAGGAGGCTGTTGGTTTACACGTGAGTCACAACTGTTGTCTAAGACAACCGATAACTGTTGTCTAAGAGGATGTAAATTTGTCAACGCCAACTATGCGGAATTCTTGGAAAGATTACCAGCTTCTCGTAACGAAAAAACGCAGCGTTTCTTCACAGAAATAACGGTTTTGTTGAAGTATTTAAAAATTTAGCTAGATACAGATTATTGAAAATAATTTTGCTGAACCATTAAAATAATTATCAAAAAATTGGTAGATATATCGCCAGTGTAATAATTAAAAAAATTATTTATAAGTTGACTCAACTGGCCACAAATTGTTACACAATAAAACCGCTACGACATTTCGACCCTTGGTTTGGGTCCTTCTCAAGTAAACACTTGTTTGTATAAAGAAAACCAAAGGTCGAAACGTCGTAGCGGTTTTATTTTGTAACAATTTGTGGCCAGTTGAGTCGACTAATAAATAATTTTGTAAAATAATTATGTGGAACGCTCAAGCATAATGATAATGCAACAAAAAATCTTGACATTCTGGCAACCAGTTTGAGCGTCCTACATAATTATTTTGATGGTCCAATAAAACTATTCTCCAGATCTGTATCTGGTTAAATTTTTAGATACTTCAACAAAACCATTCTTTCCGTCTTCGTGCCTCCTTTCTATTATAATTTATACATTGAAGATGGATGGAGTTGAGAATTGGTACAAGATGAATTGCAGTCAGAAAATTCATTTGGCATTCAAAGTTGACCGAGGAAAAGGCAAACGTAAAGTTTTCTTTCTATCGTCGTGTCGCAATTATCCGATAATTAAAAACTTTCCCGAGCAACCGTATTGATCGTGCTAGAGCAAATTCAGGCATCATTGATTCTCGATATATAAAATGCAATTAAACTAACTACCCGCGTAATAAGTATCATCTATATCGTCAAAGTAACTGCACTCCATAACGGTCTAGTAAGAAAAATTCTCCAGAAACAGTCTTTACGATTCAAAGCGATTCGAAGGTTTAACGAAGTTAACGAAGCCTAGGACTATTATTGAATTATATTTTTTAATTCAATCACGTCTCTTACATGGGCGCCCTTACAACTTTTTTCAAGGGAGGGCAGAGTGTAAATATACTTACAATTAGAGATGTCAAACAAACGTATTTTCAAATAATATTTTTTAAAGAAATATTTATATACAGATTTTTATTTTTAATTGTAAAAATTTCAAACAAAAAATTATCTGGTTGTCAATCATAAAACCATTCTAAATTGAAAAAATTAAAATTCGAGGGGGTATATGCCTGTCCTTACCACCCCTCTTGGACGCCCATGGTCTGTTATTTGTATGATGAAGCACGTAAAATTCATTTTTTGATTGCAAAAAATAAATAAAACAAAATAATTAAATAATCTAAATTCGGGAAAAAACAATATTTTTATATTTACGTTACAATTTTCTTCGTCGCGAAAAGTTTTAAATATTTTAATTGAATGTGTTTTTTTTATATTTTAACCAAATGTTACAGAAAAACAAAATTCGTACGGTGAATTAACTTTCTTCGTCGGACCGCTCACGATTCTGCTGATATCCAACGTGGTGTTCTTCATTCTCACGTCGACACATTGCAATAAGGTGAAAGCGGAGATAAAAAGGGTAACTACTGACCCCATGGATCCCAGAAGTAAACGATTTCGTTCCGACAGGAAGAGGTGGGTGCTTTTTCGTCAGCTCAACAAGAACAGCGATTTCTTTTTCGTTTTCGGAGACAATTGTAAACAAAAAGAGATACTTTTTGGCAATAAATTCGCAGTTAGTGCGCATAAATTTTGAGCGCGCGCGTCATTTTGGGACCTTCGGTGTCGGTTTTATCATCTTCGTTGGAATGCCCTTCCCCGAAATCATTTTAGCACAACCTACGCAAAAACGCGAAAATCGCTCTCTATTTAAAACTAAAACTAGAAACGCGGCAATAAAATCGTGCGTGTTCGGAAGCGGGTTTAGTTTATACACTATTAACTTCGATTATTCTAGTAGTTGGTTAGTTAGCCGGCAGTGCTTTTTTAAAAATAATCAGTTGAGTTAGGTCTAGCTACATACGAATAATTTTCTATCGTTATAATTTTTAATGAATGGGAAACGCTTGAAAAAGAAGATTTTTTGTGTTATAGCGAATACAAGAAATCGTAAATATAGGAGAAATTTTCTATCGAAATGATCGCTGCTTTATCTATATTTTTTACTAATACCTTTATGTATCATTTATTTTATTTAACATTTTATTTCACGAAAGGGTTGTATTCATATTATTTTCCGATAGATTTGTCATGAACGTCAAACTGTTCGTCGTCATGGGAATGTCCTGGATCTGCGAGGTGGTGTCGTTCTTCCTGCGAAAATATGTAGAACACGAGCACTGGAACCAAGTGTTCTTCTACACCAGCGACGTCTTCAATTGCCTCCAAGGTTTACTGATCTTCATTCTCTTCGTCTTGAAGACTCGCGTGTACCAAGCGCTTCGCAAACGTTTGCGATTGGATACTAAGAAGAAACCGACCCCGACGTGCAACGCGACCACAACTTTGCACGATCCTTATAGAGTCAGAAAAAGCATGAGTAGCAGCACGTTAACGACTACGTTCGCGATTAGTTCGATGCCATAAGGTAAAAATTGAGACTGTGTAGCATGAATAATTTATATCTTTCTTCCGGCCATATTTTCGTGTACACGAGTCACGCTCTGCCCGATTTGTGGTTATCTTAAATACGTATTCTTGTCAGCTAAAATAGATAAAAACCTTCCTCCTATTAATATTTTATTAGGGTGTATTCAATAGCTAGAGCATTTTAATAAATTAATCAATACGTCATAATGACAAATTTCGTTCATTCATTATAAATGAATTATATTCCGAGCAAGGTTAATCTACTATTCTGGTGTAATTTTATTATTCTCTTGATAGCAGGAAGGTTGATAATTGACAGGAGGAATAATTGCGTTTGATTGGGCGCCATGCAAATAGTGCCATGAATAGAACTTGACATAGGACA
This sequence comes from Aphaenogaster floridana, assembly GCA_003063835.1. Taxonomy (NCBI): domain Eukaryota; kingdom Metazoa; phylum Arthropoda; class Insecta; order Hymenoptera; family Formicidae; genus Aphaenogaster; species Aphaenogaster floridana. The sequence goes on along the minus strand of NJRP01000231.1, from coordinate 319,257 downwards.
CACGATTGTATAAAGTTTCCTTTTGTACTAGCCCGTATTTTGATAACGGACTTATTCATAACTGCTATTCTTTGTTCTCAGAAATGTCTGCTAAGAAGCTCTGAAAATAGTACGATATTCTATATTGAACGTTACTTTTCCGAATATTAGATTTATATGCAGTGACTACATCAAAAATGTCACTAAGAATACCAAAGAAGATTAGATTACCTTTAATTACTGCAAATTATGAACGATATTTTTGCATGTTATGACACGTATGATGTATAAGTTAGGCATAACGTATCTACGTGTTACGGTGGATGAAGTTAAAAACATATGTATGTAAAATGTTACTGTTTAAACATTGAATAGTTCCTGATGCACTTTTGCGCTTGTATATTTGTGTTAAGAAAATTCTTTGATACGACTGTCATTAGAGAAAATTTGTCGACTCTGTGTGATGCATTTTAAGAGATATTTTTTAGAAATACTCTTTTTATTTACCGCATATGCTGTTAGGGCAATTAATTATTTTCCTCGATAACGGTAGGAATTAAATAAGTGTTAGAAAGTCCACAGGTAGCAAAAACTGCTTTTATTTTAAATATATATTCAAATGGAGTTTAAAACGGTAAAATTATGATTTCTTGCAACAATATATCTATTTATACGCTAAATATCCAGGATGCATCCACGATGTATCCGCGCGCTACTATCTTAATATCAGAACCGTCGAGATTAATGCCACTACAAAACTTGAACATTTCTCCTTCCACTGGAAAAACTTAGGACTAAGATATCACGTGGCATAACTTTGTAGCGGGCGATTCTCATGCCAAATTCGCACTTTTGGGCAATTCACTTCCGATATAAACGCACGCTTAAAATCATAAAGTCCGTTATAATACGGCCAACACCTATATAAACCAATCACTCATAAAGCTTCCAAAATCACTTAATATTGCATTTAACAAACTAAGGCACAGTTGCGTTTCTTATAGCTACTTATTACAAAAATGTCTTCATATGTCACATGGTAACCCATTGTCCAACGAACGACTTTCTTCCGCAGGAATAAGCAATTACTCGTAAAAATTAATGTTGAGTAACGAGTGAAACAATAAAATTGCTACTATTACGTGTTATCGATAAAATTGTCATAGCACCATAGATAAGCATTGTTAGTCCAAAGATAACTTCCGCAATTCTTCTTTAAAAACACCACAGGGTCAATATTGGCGAATTTATTAAAACAATATACGGAAGTATAATAAAAAATGTTTATAGCGCCTTGCTAATAGATTCCGTGCTTAAAATAGAGTGATTAAGAAAAGAAATATGTGGACATTATTATAATAATGTATAAGATGTATAATTATATATAATATAATTAAAATAAATATAATTATAATAATTATAAATTCGTCAACAAATTGCGCGCGTGCGCGCATAGTATAGTAAATTCCAAGATCACGGCACCCACGAAACTTTCTCAATTTACAGACTTACGGATTCCCAAATCCTAAGATCATAAAATCTTTAAATAAACGCAATCTCGTAATTTTGTAGTACTGCACGGACATGCAAGATACCAATTGTTGATCATCCTCTCATTTTGTACGAAGAATTTTTTCATGGACTAGGATCATCGTTTAAGTTCGATCGCTTCTTCACTTATAAAATATAACGATACCGACGATTTAACGTCAGGTTGGATAAAATCTCTGCGCATAACTCAGGATAAAAGTTCCTGCTACAATATCGCTGCGATATCACCGTGATTACTTCATATTCGACCTCATGAGCACTTAGATATAAATCGGCTAATGTTAATCCTCCTAGTCGATTAATGTCTCACCAGTGACCATATAGACATAAGCCTATGACCGTTAAGTCGTGCCTCGGGTAACTAATATAAAATAAAGGCACGTTCAGGCACTTTCGGGACGCCGGGGGATGAGGGCGGACTCCTACTGGCTTGGCTCTCCTACTTGGCTTCGAATGCGAATTAAATGCGACTGTCAGGGCTTCCTCTCGTTTGCGGTCTCCTCGAGATCCGGGTCCTCGTTGATGATCGAGATATCGCGGATCGACGGTCTGCGCGTTTTCCACGCTTCCGGCGGACTGACCGGAGCGGTAGTCTTCGTCAATAGCTTCGGTCCCGAGAGCGAGATGATGATGGCTCCCGCCGGCGCAGTCAGAAGCACCGAGAGTACGCACATCATCAGCAGCGTCTCAGCGTACCCGACCTGCTGTGAATCGTTCTTGTCAACCTCGTCGAGAGTGACGGGCCCGAGGGCTGCCTGCACAGTCGCCTTAGCCATCCATGACAGAGCGATGAACACCTTCTCCTTGAGATTGAGCTTGGAACCGATTCCCACCAGTACCGTCGCTCCGATACGGATGACGATACCGGTAACCAAACAACCTAGTCCGAGGTAGACGGTTTTTCCTTCGAGCTCGCTGATCTTGATCTGTGTGCCAGTAACGCCGAACAAGATCGGTTCGAATATCATCCAGAAGATCTCGAAAGATGTGGCCACTGGATTCTGTAAAAAAAAAAATGATATATGTACACGATCAGGCTTTTATTTATGGATATATAATTTTTATTTGAAATTCATATCGGTCTGAATTCTATTTTGAATCTTTGTTAAAACTTTTTTATTTTTTAATTTTTTATTTTGTTAGAATTTTTTAAAATAAGTCAATTATCGTTTTATCTACTTCCATTTTCTTTATGTTTAAATTTCAAAAGAGTGATATTCAACGAATGAAGCTAAATGGTAATAATGGCAACAATTTAATTCGATTTGCCGAGATACGCGCAATGCTAGATGTTAAAACGCCGCGAATACAATGACATTTTCCACAAATTTTCCTCTAAAGGAGAGCCAATTCGGTATTCGGCGATGATATCTCGCATCGCATTGTCCATGCGCTCGATATCGGGATATGGAAATCTTCCAACGTTGCATGGAAATGCAGAATATCCAGAGTTCACGCGGTGTGCAAGCTCGTATTTACCGCTATTGTTTACATGCGCTTCTGGTGCGTAGGAAATCTCGTCGATATTGATTTATTTAATTTAATTCTATGCAATTTCCGGATAATGCATGTAGTAGCCCCACGGATACAAGGAAATTATGGGTAACATACATGCTCTTTCACACAGCTTTTCTTATAACGTTAAGTAGATAATATTAAGACACTTAAAGACTTAATTTTTAATTTATTAATTATTAATTTTTCGTTTCTTAAGAAATAATTTAGTTATCTATAATTAAATTGTATAGCATCAAATTTTATACATCAAGTTAAAATGTTGTACATCAAGTTAGGCCCTGCGCACAATGGAGGAATATTAGATATAGATTAGGAATAGAAATTAGAATTTTAAGAATTTTAGAATCAGTTTTCTTAACTATAGATAAATAATATAGATAAGTTATGTTGCGTTTCGTATAACACATTTATGTCTTATATCTTATTAATTGTGCGGCACGTTCAATATTTATCGAGGAAACTAATTGTAAAATTTTAATTCCTATTCCTAATATCTAATATTCCTCCATTGTGCGCAGGGCCTTAAATTGTATACATATAATTATGTTTAATCAAATCCAACAAGATGAATGTTGGGAAAAGGTGACAAAATGCAACTATATTTAACCGTACAGTATCCGAAAAGAGAAATGTTTTATGCGTACGAATTATTTCATTATTTGAGACAAAAGGGCGTTTTACTGTCGCCGCCTTGTCACGCGATTGTTCCGTAGTAATTAATCTAGCCGGGATAAATTATGCCGGCGTGCAACATACGACGTGCATATCATACGGCGGTAATATCGACAGATGCTGGTTACAGTCACGTCACGGAACGCGTGCGAAAGAACGTGTCGCCGCCACCGCACCGCCGACAGCGGGGAATGCGACGGCGATGCGGAAATAGGTACGAGTCGGTTGACTCCCAATTCGCACCCCGCTGGATAGTGACGATACGTCGACCTGAATATTTCACGAGATTCAAGTTATTGGGGCAGGAGAGCGAAGCTCCTGCGACACCACCCTCCGTCGCCGATACACCCCTTTCTTCCGCCGAGAGATTAAATGTTTAATATATCCCTCGCACTTTTAGATTGGAACTGCGAGATTGCGGTTCAGAATATCTTCGAACGTCAACGTCATCCGTTATCCCGAATTATTTTAATCATTCAGTGTCGTTTTTTAAATTTTAAATCTTAAATAAACAAGAGATGGGATATTCTTCGCCAGTAAATATTAAACCACACAGAAGAGATTTGTTTCGACTCAACTGGCCAATTTTTAATTTAAATTAATATATCGCGAATCGCGACATTATTCGACCATGGGTTTTGGTCCTTTCTAAAGAGAGTGAAATTAATTTTAATGTAAAGAATTTGTTGCAAAAAATTTTACCTCAGCCAGGATTTGAACCTGGACCTCCCTACAATACGTGCGGGCGTCGTAGCTCAAATCCTGGCTGAGGTAAAATTTTTCGCACAACAAATTCTTTACATTAAAATTAATTTCACTCTCTTTAGAAAGGACCAAAACCCATGGTCGAATAATGAATTTCTTATCCTATTCGTCGGATTAGTGAACTCGTATAAGTTTTACGACGTATACATTATAAATCTGTACTTACATCGTCCACTTCCCAGCCTTCTTGCTGCCAAAAGTAGCAGCTGACGAAAGCTGCAGCTACGACCGCGAGCGGTCCAGCACCACCGAGCTCGATTGCCTCGCTGCCGAAAACCGCCAGCAACCCACCCCCGAGTAACATCAGCACTCTTAGGGGCACTATGAAGGGCTACAACATTAGCACATAAACGAAGCGTTAGAGGACCTAATAGAAAGCGCCGTGTCACGATTATGAGGTGATTTATCGATTTCATTACGAAAGATAAGTTTCGAAATATGGGCTCCTCCCTTTGATATATACACGCTTGATGTACAAGGGTAAATGATTTAGTTAGGCAACCGCGTCAAGGGGGTGTATAAGCTTGCAATGCGCGTTGAATGTTCAAACAGCAGATTATCAAGAACTTTTCGTGCTGTCGTAACAAATCACTACACGGAAAAAAATAATAAGGTTGCCACAACCACAATTTGGTACAACCACGTCTTGTGGTTGTCACATTCACATTGTTTTGTTTTGGTGCATCTATATATGTTTGTCTCAACATTCACTATGTTTGTCTCAACATTCACTATGTTTGTTGTACGAATTGTAGTTGTGGCAACCTTATCGTTTTTTCCGTGTATATATGAAGACCCGGGGGGGAAAACAAGGAATGTCAGTTTTATTAAAAATGAGATATGGTCATCATTTTGTAGCGTTTAAGAGATACTACAAACATCAATAATACTACAATGTATCTGTAACTAATCTTGGATTAAAAACTGTATTAATCAGTGAAAAAATGAAGGTAAAACATTCGGGTATAGGGGAAATAAACAAACTTTAAAATTCACTTATTAATCTCTTTGTTCGACCTAACTGGTCCATTTATTGTAGAAATAAATTCTTAGCACAACGTTTCGACCTTCGCTTTGGGTCCTTTTCAAGTGTAAATCTGTAAATCACAGGCTGATAATAAAGTGAGACTTACAACAATAAAGTAAGAGTGCTAAGAATTTATTTCTACAATAAATTGGCCAGTTAGGTCAAACAAAGAGATTAATAAGTTAATTATTTACTGGCGATAAAACATTATTATTTAATCTTTAAAATTCATTTTACTCAAAAGTATAAAACTGACATTCCTTGTTTTTCCCCCCGGGTCTTCATATTAAAATAAATATAATGTAAATCGGAGATTAAGAGAAATCAATTCTGAGTACTCCGCATGATATCCTGAGAGTCCCGTGCTAAGGGATTGTTTGGCCCAAAGTAACGCAAACTTAGCAAGCGACGGATAAGGTATATAAATGGCATTTGCGAACAAAGCCGACAGCTTTAAACGCGTTCCTCTAAAAATACGCCCTCTTGACCCGGTACACATTGTAACAGTTTAAGTTTATCCGAAACTAGATAAATCAGGTTACAGCGGGCTAAGAATACTGCAACGACCGCCGCAGTGCACCGGCGCTAATCCTCACGTGAACGATACTTTAGATACGATGAGGTGGCGAATGTACGTAACCAAGTACTCGTCGACTTCCTCTCGTCGAATCCGCGCGGCAACATTTAATTCGCCTAAACCGGCGTTCCCGTAGCATCCCGAGATCTCCGGGCAAATTGAATTGAATTTCAAGTCTTTCGCGATCAATGAAGGGTAAGGTTGCGTATCACCGGAAGATTGCTGATATCGCGACGATTCTCGTTCACAAATAAGGATAAGTATATCGTCGAAAAATAGTCGCATCGTTCAAAAACATTGCAACACGCTGCTCTTAAAATTATACATCGCTATTTCAGTCACGTCGTTATCTTCCAACCGAGAACTAATTCCAACTTTGGACGTCTCTCACTCACAATCTATCGAGGGCGGCTCTATTTGCGCAAGTCGCTTATGCTAATTATAAACTACCTCTCGATTTTTACATTAAATATGAACGTCCTCCTGAATGTACAGGGAATTCAAATAACTTGGAGATTTAAAAAGTAAATGCCACGCAATACGGGAAAGAGTAAATACGTCTGAGAAACGATGTCTGAAGAAGCGTTCTACTTTTAATAGAGATGGTTTGAGACTCTTTGGAAAATAGTAATTTCGAGCGTGAAAATGTAAACGTTTTTGCTGACAAAAGATACTCGGCGGTTTGCGGATGCGGGGATCTCTGGTACACGATCTGGTTCACAATTCATAAAGTGTTTACAGGATTTTCACGGCCAGATGATAACCGCATAAGTGGATTTATCTGGCAATAGTAGATTTATTCGGATTTGTGCTCATGTGCTCTATCCCCGCGAGTGCTTTCGCGGTATGCAGCGAAAATCTAGTGCGGGCACGAGGGAGATTCATCGCGGGCGGCGCGGTGTGGGGTGAACGACTTCCCACTGGTTGACCCTATTTCCGCCGCAACCCTTTATTCTTATATCTCGCGCTGGAACAGTCAATTTGCGATCCCGCGCAAGTCAGACGACCCATATGTGCGATTATAACGTAAAATACGCTAATTTCACGGACGATTTCCACGGCACGACGAAGCGACAAAGAGGACGTTCCTGTCGTTTCTCGAAATTTTGAAAAGACGCGCTATTATTTTTTAAGCAATATCGTCCGTATCCTTTACACGCGTATTTTTAAGGATCGAACAGTGGAAAAATTTCGAAAGCAACAGAAAATATATACGCCGCCGTGTTACATATATTCCGAACTTAGTTCGCTGCCTCTCGAAACCACGTTCTTCCGCACCGCGGCTGACATAACTTGCCAACGGCGGCTATAAGGTTGCAATTTAAGGAGGACGTTCAAAACGCATCTGCGCATCGTGCAAAGGAGTCCACGTCTCTCCGCACCATATGACACCCCTCCAATGTCCGATACGCCCGAGAGTAAGTAATTTTTCTCACGCTCCCTTGTAAGAATTCTCGTTCCCGACACGTTCGAACGGCCGCAGAAACGTGGCTCGCCGAATCGTAACTCTCAATGCGGTTTACAGCGGGACGGCTGTAAAGAGAAAGTACTTACGTCGCCCTTTTCCGGCACGTATTTGGCCAACCAGCCCCACATGATGCCGAATCCCAGACCGCCGATAATCGCGATGGGCCCCTGAAGGATCTGGTACCACAACGCGTCGTGAGAAAACATGACGCTCTTCACGATACCGTAAACCGCCACGGACGCCGCATCATCAATTCCGGCCACCGCGATGATCAGCGTCGGGATGCCCTGAAAGTATCATCGCAGACTCGTCAGAAAGATCGGTCTCACGTCGAAATGTCGCTTATGCTAACTTGCACCCAAGGGCGTCCGCAGGATTTTTTCCAAGAGGGGGGCATGATTCAAAATAATACTTCCAGAATTAGAATACTTATAATTTGAAATTTATACACCTTTTGAAATTATAATCCTATGGATTAAGACAGAGATCGGCAAGGTTAGCACGACTTTCACCCGTATTCATAGTCCTTCCTCAAGGAATCAGGATTCCTTGTTTAGCTAAACCGGGTTTCCTTATTGGCTAAACCGGCTAAACAAGGAATCCTTATTCCTTGAGGAAAGACTATGAATACGGGTGTTTGTCTTTCTTTTATTCAAAGGGAGAGCAAATGCTTAATTTTTTGCTGATTCCAGGGGAGGCAAATGCCCCCTCTTGCCCCCCCCCGCCCCTGCGGACGCCTATGCTTGCACCACCAAAACGGGACCGACAACGCGAAAGATGACGATTCGTATTAGTGATAATTCTGTCTGTAAACGGAGAGAACGACATCGGATTCCGATACCGAGTGATATCAATACGATATCGTTTCGCAACGGATTGTATTATGCACAAAGTACAGAAGCAGTCACAAATATGCGTCAACCGATTTATTAATAATAATGCAAATGTATTTGAAATTTAGTATTTAGCTCTGTTACGCTATATCATTCAGTCGCAGACTTTTAGATAATGTTACATTTAGCGGCATTACGGAGATACTTTCACAAAACTGTAAAAAAAAAACAAACAAACGAGGAAAGAAAATATACCGAACAATTTTCAAAGTGTTCACTTTAAGATACAGGATTCGGTTTATATGCAGTTCGTTAATGAGAATTTTTTTTATCGCCACACTTGTGGAACGAACAGATTTCGAGCGACTTCAAAGTGATTAAGAAACGCCTGCACGAACGTACGGATAGACCAAAAAGAATCCTTTTCCGGAAGTAAGACGGGCGATAGAGCGATGCCGCGGGCTAACGAAAAAGAAAAGCTGCAAGGAGGAAAGAAAAATCAGCTCTTTCTAACTCGAGGTGTTCATTAGAACGAATAAAACTTTTCACTCTTTTATTTGTAATGACACAGTTTCGGAGACATTCGGTGCGCCGTTGTTTCATCTTACGAACAACGATGTTTTGCGTTACTTTCGTAACTTTTATGTAGAATGAATAATGAACAAATAGGGAAAATAGAGAAAGGGAAAATCAAATTCTATTTATTTATGATATTCTTGATTTCTACTGATTTATTTTCGATATATTCTTCGTTTAATTACAGCTTGAAAATGATTCATTCATTAAATAAATATTACACAAAATACCGTGTTGTATTATATAATTTCAGATATGAAAATATAACATAAACGAGAAAACCCATATCCATTTATTCTGCAAATAATTAACGATATACAGCTTAAAATCTCGAGAGCGATCTATCGAAATCCTAAAGAATGCCTAAGACATTGTCAACCTAGAAGAGTAATTCGCGAGAGAGAAAATCAAGATATTTAAGGGTCTTACGAAACAAAGAGTCGAGTCCTAAAGAATCGAAGAGAAAGAGAAAATCAACCGGGGGAGGAGGGGGGCGCTATTGAGAATGGTCAACGACACTCGAGCACGATCCTGGCGCGGGCCCGGGCGGTGTTATCTGTGTCACGATAGCCTCGTTCGGGGATTTAAGTCCGCCGGCTATCGTGATTCTCGGAGTTGGACTACTTACACGAGGAGAGAGAACGAGAGAGAGAGAGAGAGAGAGAGAGAGAGAGAGGGAAAAAGGAAGGAGGAAGACGTCTAAGGGCTCAGACACAATGAGAGGAATAAGGAACAAGGAATTAAACATAGAGAATTGGGATGTGGAAGAAGGAAGAAGGAAAATATCTTCCTTCTTCCTTCTTCCACATCCCAATTTCCTATGTTTAATTCCTTGTTTCTTATTCCTTTCATTGTGTCTGAGCCTTAATAGATCGCGGCACACGATCGCGCCGGAGATCAGTGGAGGAGGTCAGCATTCGGGTTCCCTCCTGCTCATCGCGAACTCGCGCCACCCCGGGGGGTGCACGCGGATGGACGAGCGTGAGCTTGCACAAGCACGATCAGTCAACGTCTCGTCGTGAGGTTTTCCATCCGCGACGCGATAAGAATTTTCCCCGATCTCGCGGCCGACGGGGCGTCAGAGGGGGCTGCGGCCGCGGATCCGCGTCCGCGGTCTCACGTCCCCCTCCCACAACTACCCCTTTCGGCCGCGTTGCATTACGTTCCGCCAAATGAAGAAGTATCGTCTAGATCTTTCGGCTCATGAATATCACATTCGCCGCAATGGTCTTTGTGCTCCTCGAGCGTCTTCCGCTCCATTTTCCAAACTGAATTATTTAAGTCCGGTACGTTTCGCCTTTATTCCGCTGCCTAGTCCCGGACTCTTTTGTATTATATCGAATCGCCTTTTATGCCGCGCTACGCGTCGCGGGCCCCTTGCAAATTCGCGCGATCCTCCGCGCTCGTAATTAGATCGGGGCAGGAAGATCGGTCGCGGAACGGCCGCGAATCCCGACCTGAATCTCGACTCGCGAGACCGCGGTATGCGAGAAATATCGCGCCACGCGGATTCGCAAAATCGCTTTCGCAAGAACGCTATACCGTCCCGGCTAAAACCCGGTTCACGGTTATCGTGCCGGCGCACAACCGGGGCGAAAGAAATTTAATTACTCTCGTGTTGCGTTCATTAACATGGAAACTCCTCTAATACGCTAATGTCGAGCGCGTCAAACATATATAACGGTCGTATATACCCGAGCTGCTACATGAATTCGCTTTGCCGGCGGTATTCGATTAATATAAAACATGAACCGCGATGTAATCCAATTATTCGGGCTATTACGATTAAATATTAATTTAATGACACTCGCGATAACCGGCGGCTGCCACCCATGCGATACGCAGCAGAGCGTGATATTTACTTTTCTAAACGCTTCCGGAGGCCTGTTCCCGTCAATTTCCCTTTCGCGTAACTTTTATAATCGCCAGCACCGGTGGAATTATAATACATTTGCGAACAGACGTGGCGGGAAAATATATTGCTATATCGTAAGATTGTAAAAAAAAAAGGAAAGGGAAAAATAATGGCGCGTCGATAAACGTCTTCGGACGGCAGTAAATCTCAATTATTCTTAAGGGAAAATTATGTTAACTCCGCCATTTATCATCCGCTTAAGGTCTAGATCTAATATAAATCTATTTTACTACCTAATGTACGGAAGTCGGGCGAAATTAGTTCCAGGAGACCTATGATCCGTTCTTACGAATGAAAGACGGAGAGATCTCGCGACGGGTGAATATTCAGATATTCTAACAAAGGGGCGAGAATAAGTGGCCTTACCTTGGCGACACCGTAGCCTTTGCTACGTAGCCTGAAGAGGCAGGGCACCACGACGGCTGGCGAGACAGCTGCTATGACGCTGCCGAGGAGGAAGCCCCACACCCAGGGCAAATCCAGGAGGTATTTCGTCATCACGGCGACCACCGTGGCCTCCACCACCCACGGTATCAAGCCCAGTTTCGGCACGGTGACTTTTAGTCTTTTCAGAGCGGTCGGATCGAGGTCCAAGCCTGCTCTGGTAAGGATGATAACCAGAGCGATTTTCCTGCAAAGAAAGAGGACAATGAAGAGAACGTACAATCTGCTTCGACGCGTGCATAGTATTGGCAGGCAGCCGGGGCATTGTGGGTTCGATTACCGCAGAAGGAATATCTGCCAAGAAAGGGAGGAAACTTCCCTTGACGCTCAAAACAGGAAACTTCTATTTCTTCGCGAAAGTAGTTAGAAGTAAAATGCGTCCTACGCACAGTCTTGACCAACGCGTATTTTCAAGTTCGACAGGACGTTCGAGGAACGGACTTAACCAACTGTACTTTGCGGGAAGGAAGAAGGAAGGGGACACACCCCCTCCTCCCTTTCTGCAATTCGCACGTCTCTTCCGAGGCCTCGCGCATCCGCGAACCTGGGACGCGCGACGAAAGTTCGCGCGGCGCGGCATCGCGAGCTTACGATGAAAATTCAGGTACGGGCGATCGTTGAAGCCTCGGTTGTCTCGAACTTTCGAAAACCCGTTTAGGAAAGGCACACCCTCGAAAACTTATCCTATTACGAGTTTCTCCCGGCGAGAGAAAGGTTTACGAAGTCGCTGCACGGGCGACCGTGCATTTTGCAGGGTGTGACGTGTCGCGTCGCCTTCCGATCGCGAGGAAAAACCGTCGAATTTACACCGACCCAGCGTATTGTGCGCCTTCCTCTCCCCCATCCCTTCTCCCTTCTTCTTTTCCTCTCTTTCTCCCCCTCACGGTATTCTATTAATATTATTAATTATTCCCATCCGTGCGTAATATTCCATCCGTACGAATATAATGTTCCCGCGTACTGAAAAACGGTATTTCGCGGATCTTAATGCCGCGCATGGGTTTTGCATTTAATTATAATTATTTAAAGGCAAAAAAAAGAATCACGCTTGGGAGGATTAGCATCATTATTATTATGTATATTGTGTTGTTATGTTATACTCGCCGAAATGAAACGGTGTAGCCTTTCAGCCGTATTTTAGCGTATTTTAGCTTCGAACGGATAATTCCCCTTTCACGTGCGCCACAATACAGCAACAAAAGGTTTTTTTATTATTAATTAAAGCGCGATGGAGAAAGATTGCTCTATGTTAATTTAATTAGTCTCCTGGTAGCAGAAGGATTAATTCCAGGCAGTTTATCAGTCGCTTTAATCGCGCGGGAAGACCTTTTTAGTAACAAAATTATAATCGAGACACACATGGTATAAACATTGGTAGTGAACTATATATGAGGAATCGCGATAATTGGCAATACCGAATACGTTTGCATAGTATTTCGCGAAGCGTGAAATGCTCGTCTCGATGTTTGCTTAATTGTCATGTAATATAACGTGATCACGCGGCGAACGTATGAAACATATGGGCGATCCGTATGACTTCATGATTATGTAAACGAAAATGAATATTTGATTATATAGACATAATTCAGTGCGGCGCGGATGCCCTCCACTGGCGTTTCATTTAAATTGCAAAGCGCAGTTGTTTGGCACGTTGGATATCGAATTAACGTGCGGAAATTTCAATCTTCGGTCTTTAAGCTTCCGGTGTATCGTAAACACCCGATTTCCGGGGAGCTACCTTCTGACGACGTTCCCCATTACGCCAAATTATTGCCGTTCGTGATAATAATAATCTTGTGATCGATGAATCTTTCCGGGTGCATCGTCGATCAAACACTTGCGTATGTTATCGAAGAATTAATAAGCTTTGAGCGATCATCAAGATCCGTGATCTGCCATTCGCAAGTTACACGCGATCGCTACTCTGGTTTTCCTTGTACATCAAAAGTGATCTTGCTTCAAAGGCGGCTCGATAATCACGTGCCGTATAATTTACGATCGACATCCCCGTCAGTAAACGAGCGCGTGTTAACGGAATTGTCGCGTCGTGTCGAAGGATTCGCGAAGAAAAAGAAGTCTCGTGGTCTTTTCATTACACCACCGAAAAGAACAATAATAGCATGATAAAACGTGTGTATCAGCAATTATGTAATAGTCAAAATATATAAAATAATCAATAGAAAGCTATATGAGAGCCAAATAAACGAGCATATATAAGAATGTTATAAATTATAATATATATATATATATATGTTATAAATTTTATAATATATAAATTATATATAATATATAATATATAATATATAATATATAATATATAATATATA
>NJRP01000231.1:291723-305463 GCA_003063835.1 Aphaenogaster floridana | reverse complement strand
ATAAATTATATAATATATTGACTCTTAAAAGAGAGCAATAATAAAATGATCAAGTTTTATAATATTGTAATAGATGCTATTATCCTTTTACGAGTACAGATAAGTAAATTTTTTAATTTGTAAAATTATCTTCTTTGCTTAAAATTATCTTCTTTGCTGTAAAATTATCATCTTTTACAAAGATGTGTAAAACTTTTTGTAAGTATTGCTGAGCGGAAGGAATGCGAAGCTGAATGGTCATTGTATCTGTAACGAACACCGTGCCGCTTCAACATCACAGGATCAAAGGAATTTTTTCAAAACAAACTGGAATATCCGGAAGGACACCTTCTTCTAGCGAGTCGTGTAAATTGTGTCCGCGCAGAATGTCGTACGCGTGTGTCGCAAGGATATTTACGGGAGACTCGCGCTCGTACGTCTTATCGACGTGGAAGCGTGAGGGTCTCTCCAGAACGAAAAAATACGCGAAGAAGCGAACGACGCGGCTCGCATTACTGAGATATCGCGACGAACGGAAAGTTTTTTGTCGAACAAATGTAGAAAATGATTGCTAGAAAAATTTTTTTTCACGATCGATATTGCGAAATGTGTTATTCGAGGTATCATACGTAGTGTAAATTACTAATATATTTATTGTACAGTGTTTCTGAGATTTTTCGCGCTACTTTGTTTATATGGAATATTTTTGTTAAAGGGAAATTCCATAAACTCGCGTGGCAGCATCTCTAACGATTGGAAAATCAAATTGAATCTCGATATGATGCAAATTGTACCGAAAAACGCATCGTATATGTTTAACGGTTTACGCTGCCCTGATTCGCAGCTATCGCATTTCGGTCGTTTCCTAATAACTGACGGTAAATTGCACATGTCAATAAACGCCCGACCACGGTTTGATCACTTTATTAGTCTTGCAGTCGATGTGGACCCCGGCTTCTGGGGATGTTTACGCGGGCATACAGGGGTGGCTTCACCTAAGCGAACGTGTACGCAAATCGCTTACAACGCGCGGCCTATGTTTGCTCGTATTTAGCTGCATTTAGCTTAGGCGTACATGACCTCCTAGCGACGCGCGTAAACGCCGGTTAAAGCTGGTGTTAGATTTAACCCTCGCACGTGTGACAGAGTCCTATCGACAGTCCCGTCAAAAACGTAACCATCCCTCGTCAGGTTAATATGTTCGACATGCAATCTGCATAATGCGAAAATCAAGAGGCAATCTTCAAGATTAAGACGACCCTCAGAAGTCTCTGCAACGTCGCTTCGCCGCATCGACTGCTTAATCTTCGTGTAAACCTTGGCATTATCTTCCAACTGTAATGAATAATGAATCGAAAAGTTGAGGTAGCGACACGCGAAGTCATGTGGAATAAATGTGACAGAGGAGCCATTGAAGAAATCGTTAACTTATGACCGACGTCGTATGTCTAACTTCCTCATGACCTACAATGTTCCCTAATGGTGCATCTAAGTGCAATTTTTGTGACATAATGCTGACAATTGTTAAATCACTTTTATTTTTAAGTCGTTAAACAAATTTATAGACTATATAATTTTATATGGCCACGAATCTTCATTCTCCGATGCAGTCCGTCCTTAGACGGGATCTCGTTTCACATGCTATCAAGAATTACGTATCTGTGCAAACTGCTTATCGTGTGATACTTATCAATAAATCTGAGTATATCTATGATGAAATAAATAGACAGATTACAGAAGTATTTTCTCGAGAATGAGAAGGCCGTGTGCTTATTTGTGTTGCGAAATGTCGAATCGTGATAACATGTAGGAAATATTATGCGCTCGAGGTGCATACTTCCTTCGTAAATACTTGAAAAGATAAATTCTGAAAAAATGAAAGAATACCTAATATCGCCGATCCCGTGCATTACTCGCTTGCATTTTGTTTGAACTCTAAATAAACGATCGAGCAGCTTTCCTCCATATTTCACGGCGCAGTTTCTCAATAATTCACGTCCGAAAAAATGTATCCGAAGTAATGCAAAGTACGATATTATATATTTAATGTGATTTATATCGAAAACTTCGTGAAAAAACAAAACTTCGTGTGTGAAGCAATCGGTTGACTTTGTAAAAAATTCAACCAGTTATCATTTCGAATTTTCACCAGAATTCACAAAAAGGATTTGCAACGAAAGTGAACCGCTGTAAATGTAAAAAAAAATTTCGTTCTTTTAGCGGAAGAGCGATATTTCGCCGATATTTCGCCAATAACCGATGAAGCCTGTCGTCGTGTCGATTAAATTCCTAGCAAGGTCAGGCATAGTGTTTCCTACAGTGACCCACGGCTCGCCAGCATTAGTGATTCTGGCTGCGCTTCGCTGTCATTAGTAGGCCGTTCGGGTCATAAGGCGAATTTGACCAATCGAATGGTGATGATCGAGCAAATTCAGACAATTGCGGGAAATCTATTTCGAAACGGAAGGAATAGAAATCTTGGTGCCATTATCGACGATAATCGACGTAATAGTGATAATTGCTGTCATCCCATATTAATGGAATCGTTTATTGGAACATCCCTCCGACTGCTCGTTACTGCATGAGAAATTTTACAGGTCGTTTTCCGGTAAAGGATATTTTCAAACCCGATATATTCTTCTTCGAGCGTTAATTCGTAATATATGTTCGCGGTAACTTATTTATCGGAAATTTAACGGAATCTATTAACAATAATATATTCCTTACAGACTAATAAGTATATATCAAACGTACACGAATTAAGAAGTTATAATCCTATGGAAAACTAGTTCTAAAGATTGCCGAAGGAGACGAAGTTAACGGGTTCGTTAACTTCGGTAATGATATCGCGATGACATCGATCAGCGCGGAAAAGTGGGTCAAGTACACGTGCCGGGAAGTTAAAGGTTAATCTGCATACTTTTCATACTAGACGCGCCTCGTTGGAATTTTAATTTTTTATTAACATAAACGAATTGTGCTGGAGCAAGTCGGACGCGCTTTATCTTCCTTTTTGTTGCCGGAGAACGCTCGGCAACCGTAAGAATCAAAGGCTCATGCAACCCGCGTGTGATTGTGGATAAATATGTTCTTCGTATAAAACGGGGAAACCTTGAAGAGCCATCGTGCGCGAGGAGGGGACAACTGATTGCGGGAAACTCGACGGATCTTATCCGACCCTTTTGTCAGCGGCATTCGTTAGCGAGGATGCAACTTGAATTTGATTGCCGTTAAAGCCGCACTTGTTATGCCGTGCATAGAGCCATCGTCGTGCGTGTCCACCGGCGATTCACCTCGTCGTCAGACCTCGACCTTAAAAAGCGACCACCTTGCGATCACGATGAGCTGATCGTTACCTCGGAGACTTTCGAGGGACCTTCGAGTAATCGTCGTCATTGTCATCGTCGTCGTCGTCGTCAATAATGACACGTTTTTCCAATAATGTGAGTAACGACTGTTCGCAATGAAAAAGCGATTTAACCGGTTCAACCTCGAGTTTACGTAAGAAATTGGTCCATCAAGAGCTCTCTATACTTTCCTATGTTTCGCCTCCCCTCGCCAAATAAAATCCGATGCGCGATTTAAAGTGGCGATTGATTCTACTCAAAATCACACATAGAACAAAATCACACGTAGGATATAATTCTGTCTTTCTCTCTCTCTCTCTCTCTCTCAGCAAACTTTTCTATGTTTTAATAAAGGGATTTTCAGGACGTTCATTTTTTATTAATGCACGGAAAGAACGGTTTTGCTGAAATATCTAAAAATTTAGCCAGATACAGATCTGAAAATAATTTTGTTAGACTATCAAAAGTAACTACGTGGGACGCTCAAACATTATGATAATGCTACAAAAAGTTTTGATATTCCAGCAAATATTTTGAGCGTCCTACATAATTATTTTAATAGTCCAACAAAAATTATTTTCAGATTTGTATCTGGCCAAATTTTTAGATATTTCAACAAAACCATTCTTTCCGTGTGTATATCTCACACGAGAGAGGGGAACAAATTTCGTTATTTTATCAACTGAAAGAATTATATTACTGTTTTACTTTTCCAAAAATATCATCTTTCAAATAATTGCAATATTTTTACTTTTAAAATTTTTACTTTTTTACCTGTCGAGTCTGGGATTCACAAATTATATTACTAATGCTTGTTCGAAGTGACCTTTTCTCCATTTTATGTAGTTGAATAAATTTTAAAATAAACTTTTACACCAAAATTATTAATTAATTAATTACTTTCGTTAATTAATTAAAATAAATACTTTTGCAAATGTAATAAGAAATCCAAATTAAAATTTCAAATATGTTTAGTGCACAAAGTTAAATGATAAACTTATAAATTAATATCCCCTTGCAATCACCATTACTAAAATATTTTTATATCAATTTCTAAATTAAATTGAAAAATTGTCGCTGACATCTAACAATTTTTGCTGACAGTTCGGAAACTTCTTTCGTTTTCAGCCGGAAATAACCAGATATTCAGCAAGTACCTTACATCGAGGACGTTCGTTGGAAACTTCACGGAAGCAAACTCACCTTAGATTGGCGACCACCACGGTATACTGTCCTTCGATCTTGACGAGCCCAACGTTCTGCAATATTAGACCGGTGATCAGCATACCGATCAAGGCCGGAAGAGTGGTCAAAGAGATCAGCCAACCCCCGAAATGCGCGGCGATGCACAGAGCGGCCAATCCGAACAGCTGGCCACCCGGTGCGGCGTCATTGCCGATCACCGAGTAGACGACACCCCAGAGCAGCAGACCCAAAAGAAAGAGACATAGAATCCGAGCGAATTTCCTGTACGTTGGACAGAACGGCTGCGGACACGCTCTTCTCCATCCCGGTGGCTCCCACGATGGCGTGTCGTCGCGACCGTGACATCGT
Organism: Aphaenogaster floridana; assembly: GCA_003063835.1. Taxonomy (NCBI): domain Eukaryota; kingdom Metazoa; phylum Arthropoda; class Insecta; order Hymenoptera; family Formicidae; genus Aphaenogaster; species Aphaenogaster floridana. Next base: position 300,583 of record NJRP01000231.1, on the reverse strand, counting down.
GCGCAAAATAGATACAGCCACGATCTGAAAGAGACGTGAATGAGATAAAGGTCGCGACAGGACAATGAAGTGCGACGGAACGTTGAAATTGGCGAATAATATTTTTTTCGCTTTCCCTCGAGGCGCTTCCTAATTTCTATAAATTAGTGATCGAAGATAGCATACACTGAAAAAAATCCATGTATTTTTACATGGAAATTACTTGTTCAAAACCGGAAAGTTACCTAATTATCACTGTAATTTTTTTTCCAGATTTTTAAAAATAAAAATACATATATTAATGGTAAAATATAAATGAAATTACTATTTTTATGCAAAAATCACTTGTAATTTTATGTGAAATCACTTGTAATTTCATATGAAATTACATATAATCTGCAATTTTCCATGTGAGTAGCAATATTGCATGATCATGCCGGGTTGGAAAAAAACCCAACAATCATGTAATTTCACACAAATATATTTTTCAGTGTAACGGCCATAGGCGTTAATTTTCCATTTCGAATATATCGAGAACAATTAACGCGTGAGCAAAACATATTCAGTAGTTTCTCTGAACTAGCAAAAATAATTATCTAGATAGGTAGCGGAATTACCTGATGGGAATTAATTATCTGAAATGCGTGCGATAAAGATTGCGTATGACACGAGAATGCGTTTGTCTATTTTTTGATAAGAATAAAGATAAGAGTAAGTGTGAAAAAAATGGAAAAATATATGTGCTTTTAATCTAATTGGTACTATACGCTATGCTGTTTGTAGTAACGAATTCCAACCTTTTATATAAAGCTGATTTTGAAATACCAATTTCAATAATGTCTTAAATTTCATAATTTTGCATTTGAAACTTTTTTATCACAGTTCTATACAATACACGTACTTTACAGTTCTCAGAGAACGGTTGATCGTTTCTAATTTAAAACAATAACTATTAACTAGACATCATAATACATAAAGTAAATGATATATTCAACCCGACAAAAGAATATCAAATAAAACCAAAAATATCTTTATTTCCAATTATATAGACTGAACATCTAGCATTTTGAATATTAAATCGCTGAAAATCATGTTAAAAAGTTACCATCTATAATGCGATCTCCATTTAACATATCGTGCTAGTATTCGCTCAGAACAAGTTTGCTTGGATTAATGCCTTGAAGTACGAGCGTCAATAGCTTCAATCTACTCAGTATCCACTGGCTGATCCGCAGAGATAATTTCTAACTGTTAAACTAGCTTAGATTTCAATGTGTGATACTAACGATTATTACAGTTATGTGTAATACTTGTCTATATACCCTTGTTGAGCAATGTAATGGTTAATTTGGTATACCGCTTTACATGGTAGTCTATATATTAGATTGTATTATGCCGTGTGTGCAATAATTTTGGGTTAACGAATTCATTATAGAATGAGAAGCGTATATTGTAATTTATATTACGCTCATTCATAAGTCACAAAGAATTAATAATTCATAAACTAATCAATAATTTATTTTAGCCGCACATTTCGAGGAAAATACTTTCGTGTATATTCATACTCTATTATTTTACTTATTATCCGCGAATAACTCTGTAATTGGACTTCCAATTAATTTTTTGCTACCAGATAAATTTGATGTAAAGTTTATGAGAAGAGGTCACTAAAAAAATACAATAGTTCTGAATTATATCTACTACTTTATAGCAAATCGAAGAGTACCTTATAAATATTAATATTGGAATACACTTTATTTTTCACTTCTTACACAATTTAATTAAATTTTCAAGATTTTTTTCCCGCAAAAGCCTAACTTATGACTAGCAGATTTTTTAATATAAAGATTGCATTATTAAAATAATGACGTAACATTATAGATAAATTGATCTGTAAGGTTACGTCATTATTCGCGCGCGAATAATATAATCTTTATATTAAAAATCTACTAACTGCAAGTCATGTTTTTGCGAGAAAATATCTTGCTCGAAAAATTAATTTAGATATCAATGGCGTCTATACAACTTGTTCACAATCGTTCAAAATGATTACGGTCTCCTGAGAGAAGTGCTTTAAATTTTTGCACGTAGATAGCCACTATCAAGAAAATGAAAATAGGCCATAAATGATAGTCATAAAATAGGATAATTCATGATGTTAAATGTCGCATTAGTAATGCAAACAGCTTTGCCGGCCTTGTCAATTTGAGATACCTACAAATTAACTAATGTGTGAATCAACACATTTCTTTTGAGCTCTAAATTACGTGGCACAAAGAGCGAAAAAACCAAGGCGAGAAGAATTTACGTATTTATTTATATTTAAAGTATATAATTTATATGATATTTGAAATCAAGACTAAGAAGAATTGATTTATTTATTTGATTTATACGATTTATGTGATATTTAAAATTATTAAAGATATTATAAAAGTTATAAAGATTGTCTTCGATAAATATATATTTCTAATTATTACAATATTCACAGATTGTTCACATTAAATAATTTTGAAGAGAAACGTTACGAAAGTGGGAAGGATGATGAATGAAATCTGGAAAGTTCATTTTATCGGTCTCTTGGTATGGCTTCGATAAGCAACGAAGTGCTTTACGATTGAAATACATTCATTACCGTTTATAACAACGTAAAAAAATAATACTTAATTTGCGACGGTAAAACAAAAAAAGCACATAGTAATTATGACCTATTATCGTTCATTATCGAGGAGACTGTTTACTTTCGCCGCGTGACTCATTATCACTAACCGCGCGAGTAAAATGTATTCTTAAACGTACGTTCGCACTGTTTGCATTGTTGTTTTGACGATTGCACGGATTATCGCCTCGATATGATCGGTAAAAATCTCGAGAAACGTTTACCCGATCTAGGTCGATCTGGATCTAGAAAAATGATCCAGACGCGAACTTATCAGCTCGGAAGTATCGGCAAATAGACTTTGCGGAGCTTATCGACATAATCGGGTCTCACCTCTCGAGCTCCTCCGAATACTCGATCTTGTCTCTGATCGAGCTGGACAGGCTGTACGCCGATTTCTTTCTGTTACTGTTGATCCTGCCGTTCTCCAGATCGAACTTGTACTGCGGAATGTTCTCCGCACTGCCGCAGTGGCTGCCGCCGTGATGCAGGATCGATTTCCGCCTGCCCTGATCGGAATTGTGCTCCGAACTCGCGCTGATGCGCCGGTGATGCTCGAAAGCGGGATTATCGAGTCCCATGACTTGGTCGCTGATCGACACCCGTCTCTTCGCCAATTCCTCACTGGGTTTATTCGTCCTGCCACCCATCTCGGGCTCCATTTTCCACAATCAATTATCGATCGCTAAAAATTCTCGGACGGGACGTCGACCGAGCGTGCGGACTCGGAAGTTCAGCCTCCTCCTTTACGCTTTGTACTCTCTACTTTAATCCTCTCAAATGCGAAATGTAGATCGCGTGCGCAAATACAGATCGAAGGGTCGATCGGTCTCTCACCTATTCCACCAGGAGGCGACGAATCTCCGTGAGTCCGACTCGAAACTGATCCGCCAACCGCGGCACACCTGTCGATACGGATTCACTCGCGCTATTGAACGCGATCGGGAAAGGCCGTAGCCGTGCGCGGTCGCTGAACGTACTGCGACGATCCCGGATCACGCGTTCGCCACGTTAACGGCGATCGTTAGCGGGTGAGTCTCGTGACGAGAGTCCGCCACGTGACGGGGACGGGGACGAGGACGGGGACGGCGATCGGCGAACGACAACGCTAATGCGTTGCGACGATTGACGTCTTTGACACCTTGGCCCGCTTTTACCGGACCCGTTTCTTCTTCGCGAGCGTGTTCCTTCCCCGGACTCGCTACGCCCAAGTCGGAGCTTTGTTTTCCTCGTTAGCGTTAGCGTTAGCGCGCGCCACTCTCAGGATCGGCCGCCGTTCCGACCGGCCGCCGTTCGTTTCGCGCGATCGCGAACTTTTCCACTGGTCCCTTCGTCCATTCGATCGGTACAGATCGGTTCACGCGCCCGGTGGAAACGCGACGGACAATCCGCGCGATCTCGGTCGCGTTCGGCGCAATTGGCGCGACCGGTGCATCCCGCTTGCGTTTTATGCTTTAGCGTAATTTAAGCTTTCGTGATAACGGAGCCCCCTTCGATCAGACGGAGAGGCGAGCGCGATGGCACGGTTAACCAGCGACTAAAAGCGGCAATGTGCGCGGCAAGCGCGGCGGTGTTTATGCGGACTGGTAGTGGGGCTCGTAAAAAGTGCTCGCGAACCGCGGGCGTACGAGTACGGGCAGTCACGGCGGCCGGTGATGATAATTGTCGCGCGATGGCACACACAGGATGGGCACAGCTGGCCACCTCATTGACGAACCGGCAACGGTCCGCTGCGCTTCTGTCGCAGCTCTCGCGCCCGTGTTCCGCGCTGCCGCCGCGCCGGATCCAACCTTTCGATCGACACAGGGCTCCGACCCGAGAATTTCCGTCGCCGCCGTCGTCGTTCTGGAATCCCGCGGAACCACCGCGCGATCGAAAACACGAGGGATAAACCCGTCGGAAAGTTTCGGGCCCTCGAGGTATTAACGTGGATATTACTCGAGTATCATCTAGTTAGCATACTCATTTCATTTTCCGATACTTCGTTCAAACGTATCTGTCGAGAACTTTCGACATTAAACGTTTTCTCTCCTCATTTTAAAGGATAGTGGAGAGAGAGAGAGAGAGAGAGGGAAATTGCTTTAAATTACCGCGGGTGTTGCAAATAATTCAGCATCGCCGTGTATCACACGCTGTAAGCATTATACTGTCTAAACTCTAACGTATCAAGGTATTACGGAATTGGAGTGAAATTTTTGATCCCTCAGGCTTATCCCTCGTCAGGACGCGCGACAGCTCGGAATAGTCCTTTGTGACAATTTTAATAACGGTCGCTACCAGTCGCTTACTTTGGCCGGTTTGGGGTCTGAGGCGCGCACGAGGAGCGCGACGCTCGGACCCAAAAAACGGTGGACGTCGCGTCGACGTCGCCGCGCGATTCAGCATTTACCTAAATCATGATGAAGCTCGCACGCACGAGTACGTGCGATAAAGCTGCGTCAGATCACCGCCTGATTCGGCAATTCGCGTCATCGTGACCGAATCCGATGTTACACAGCGCCTTACCACGGTCCACACGGTCTTAGAGTTCCTATAAGGAGAGTTGTGCCAATGTTTCGAATGCTGATTGGTTCCATTTTCAGTTAATTTTCAAGTTTCCTTAATATGATTTGTTCCCTTAGATCCAGGAGGAACCAACGGCAAGAACCAATCATATCAAAGCTGCTATTTCTGCATTTTTACTGAAAATGGCGACTTCCGGGTAATTGGCACAACTCTCCTTATAGGAACTCTACAGGTCTCAGTGCGCGCGATCCTCGATCTTTTCCGAGAAAGGCATTCCTCATCAATTTCCTTGATTTCCCGCGAACGATATCCCTTCGATTTAATCCGAAAGAGAGAGAGCGCGGATAAAAATGGACGCGGCTCTTTTGATCGTGATCACTTACAAAACGATTGGTAGATCGCCAGCGATACGTTCGTCCGATCGACACGGTTACCACGCGATTACTACGTCCCTCGTATCGATCGCCGTCACACTTTCTCGCCGATCTATACCATCACACATTGATTGACTTGCGTACACACAGTCTCTCTCTCTCTCTCTCTCTCTCTCTCTCTCACTCTCCCTTTCTTGTCAATATTATTGTCACGGTTCGTTATAGCTTGTTTGGGTGTACGATTGTACGTAACTCCATTTAGAAGTCCATCCATCGGAATTGAATTTATGGACGTCTCCAATTCGGACTGATAAAATGAACTTCCGGACAACGGTGCGGGCGTCGTTATGCAAAACTCCAGCCGCAGTGGATGCACTGACAGAAAAATTTACTAAATTTCAATAAATGTTTTCTCCAATAGTCCTTGTAAAGTATTTTTTTGAATTCAGTTAATATTTTTCGAATGAAAAAAATATTCATCCAATTGAAAACAAATTTTCTAAACCTAATAAAATATTTACTGAATTCAAAGGAATACTTTATTAGTACTATTGGAGAAAACATTTATTGAAATTTAGTAAATTTTTCTCTCAGTGTGCAAAGACCGAAATAACGAAATCCCGTATCTCGTAAAGCAAGAGATTTTGCTCTATACATTTTGAAGGTATTAACATAATATTACGTATCATGAGTTTTAACTGATTGTGTAAACGACAAGTATTTCAGTAATCTGCTCTGAGAGGCGAACGCTATTATTCCGCCTCACTTTTACTCGTTAAGAGCTCTGCAAATTTATGAAGTTTAATTTTACATTAAAAACTGGCGAATTGAATCAGCGAAAGTCGGGTGAATAGAATTGAACTCTTAAAGCGCAGGAAATTGCAAATTTCTATTTTAATTTATTTCTCCGCTGGTAGACAGGAGAATACAGGAGGAAGGAGGAGTCCGTCCGTAGACGGAGAAGGAAATGAAATATGCTGAGGAGATGGTTGGCTGTGGAATACGCGTGCAGAAAACAGGAAGAATTTATAGCTGGCCCCCCCATGCTTGTATTTATTGACGAAGTTCCGTCGTTAACAAGACATCACAATCAGGTTTAATGAAGAAAAAGGAACGAACGGGCAGGGAATCATAAAATCGTTTAAGGGGCGAAAATTTACTAGATCCTAGCGAGGTACTTAACTTTCAAAAATAAAGAGAATAGAAATCCCGAATATTCGACGAATCTGAAAATTCAGGGAAGCTTTTACGATCCATTTTTTACAGCGGATTATCATTTCTTATACTGCTGTAACGTAACACGTAATACAATACTTTATGCAAAACATTTATATATTTTATATTTTTAGATGTTACATACATCTTCTTGCATCATGAGAAATGGGTGCGGATGGAGATGGAATAATAATATTCACGATGTGCTGACTTGTTTGTCGAAAGCGCATATCTTTTCATTGTAAATGGGCAAAATAAATTCACCTTCCTCCAAGCTCCGTTGACACGTCATGAATCAAATTTCTACTAATGATGAAATCGTACGCTTCTCGGACACGCTTGCGGAAGTCGAGCATTGTCGTCCCTCGTTAACGCAGCGTTCTTATACGGCTCCATGCGTCGTGTGTAGATAATGCTCTCGTCTCGTAATCTGCAATACTATTTAACCGATAGCGTGAATAGGTTTATATCTGGTCTCTCGAGGGATTCTCGCGAGTGAATCCCGTAAGTAAAATTACGTTACATTAGCCTTATTTAACAACTACGATAAAAGTGCTTGAAGGCTTTTGGTTTTCAAACGGCAACTGCGCAAATTTCTAAAATACTTCCAAGGAGAACAAAAAAGTCAAAAACAAAAAAGTCAAAATAATGTCAATTTGACATCATATTGACCAAATTATGTCATTTTTTGGTCATGTTGAAATCTCGATTTTTAAAATCAAAAAGACATAATAAAAAAGGAGTCAATATAAAATCATTTTTAAGTCGTCTGAGATCGAGATTTCAATCATGACCAAAAAATGATATAAATTTCAATATGATGTCAAATTGACATTATTTTGACTTTTCTGTTCTCCTTGGGTTATAAAACACATTAGGAATTATTATTAGAGATGTGCCATATAATTAATTTCCCAGGTAATACTGGAACAAAATCTCGTTTTCAAGTATTTTAATAAACGTTTGAGCGGTGTGCGCCCTGCGCACACGCACTTTTTTGGAGTAATATAACGCATTTTCTCATGCCATTTGTCGACGGTACGGCCAATTAAAGTGAAGAGATATTCAATGTTTCAATTACCCTGGGCAAACTATGAAAAATTCGGGAACGGGGAATTAAAAGCGCTCGTGCCTCGCATAGCTTTTTCATTTGGCCGCGCGGAGAAAATCGCGAAAAATCCGCGGTGTGCGTTTCGTACGAGCATATCGCGATCCGGCGCGGCGTCGCTTTTGCGTCCGTTCGCCGTTGGACATTCCGCGGCCGGCGAAGTCACGCGAGAAACGTCTACGTCCCTCGGAAGAGCGCGCGGGAAAGGGGGGGAGGGATGGAGGTGGAGGTTGCTGCGAGAGACGAGGTCGAAGATGGGATTGGAATTGCAAATATCCCTCTTCTCCGTCTCTCCGGGTCTCTACAGTCGCACCGATCTATCTCTCCGCTCCGCCATCGACCGTCCGTCCGCCCGTCCGCTCGCTCTGACCCCGGAACGTGTGCGAGGTGCATATCGCCGAGCATGTTTTAAAGAATCCTCGCCGGACGACAAATCGCCAGATTTCGCCGGATTTAAATTTGTTACGGTCCTAAACTGCGACGCGAGTGCGTCGCTCCTCTTACCGTCATCCTGAAAAGGGCATTTTGTAAAACAACCCGGGATCTCTCGTGCCGTGACGCCTTTAACCCTTTAAAGCACACATTTTTCTTTATTGTCAATTTACAGGCAACTTATGTATGTACTTATAGGTTTTTTGGGTTGCTGATTACGAATCTGAGGTCGAAATTTAAAAATTCCAAATGGCGGTCCAAAATTTAAAAGAATGAATCCATTTACATAAAAGTAGATATTTTTACGTTTCTTAGGATACAGATTATTTGAACGCGCTTTATGACAAAGTAATTAAATCTATATAAACAGTCTTAATGACTTACATTTCACTTTTATTATTATAGTTCAGTCTCTGCTGGTAACCGTTCGTGCGCTATGACTTAATTTCTGTGTGCGAAATAATTTTTTGACTACCTTAATTTTATATGACGACTATTTTACTTTACATTTTTATTCAACTATGACACTCTGCATATGTAAGTTTTTACTTTTCATCATCTCACAATACTCAATTGTCAAAAACTGTTTCT
>NJRP01000231.1:255339-291623 GCA_003063835.1 Aphaenogaster floridana | reverse complement strand
CGAAACAAATCTCCTCTTTGGTTTATTATTCACTGACGAATAATATTCATCTCTTACTTGCTTATTTACGTTTCTTACCTCAATTTCGATCTCGGATTTGTAATCAGCGACCCCAAAAACCTAAAGTATGCAAATTTTATGATGATATTACTTATAGATCACTGTAAAATACATTTTTTCTGAAAAATTTGCAATTTTTCACAATTTGTTTATTTATAGCATTGTTACAACTAACAAAATTTGAATAATAATAAGATTAGGACCGACGAAATTGTCAAATATAAATGAGAATAGGCCAAATGTCGGTCAACCGCGGATCTTGGTGCGTAATAATAATTTTTGTGAATTCCCTGTTTATGCGAACTGCGCGCCGCATAAAGCCGGAATTAATTCACATGTTAAATTGATAGCAATTTAATAGTTTTGATGCTAACAAGCATCTATAAGATCCCCCTTCCTCGAAAAACTGTAAAAAAATTACACACCGATTAACAAAATTTGATTCTTCACATTTTTTATATGTTTGTTATAACATCTTATAGATCTTAAAAATACAAAAAATCCGGATGAATAGATCAAAAACATAGTTTAAATAATTAAAAATAAAGAAAAAAAAGATGGGATTGTGGCATCCCACCATGCTTCAAAGAGTTAACGCATAACTTGTTTACTTATATACAGCCCCTAATAATTTTAGCATTTTAGCAGTTATTTAAGATGATCAGATTAATTATCTTAAATAATTGCTACAATACTAAAAATAGAGCCGGATTTGCTGTGTATCAGCTAAACAAACTCGGATAATCTGACGTTTGAACGTTAAACGTCAGATTATCCGAGTTTGTTTAGCTAATACACAGCAAATCCGGCTCTGCCTTCCTCTTCCAGGCGATAAAATGCAAATTTGTTTATTTACGTTGCGTATAATTTCGCTCTCTTTTTTTCTTTTGCTCGTCGACCTCCTGTTTCGCGAAAAGAATGGGGAAGGTAACGACAAGGCACGAACCAAATGTGAGGACGCGACGAAGACGAGTTGCGCGCGGAGAATGACCGCGCGGTACGCGCTGCGTCAAATTAGCTTAAAAGCCCCAGGGCAACACGGGGTACTACAACGCATTCTGCGACATGGCCCAGCGCACAATGTCCGACGCGCGGAGAGAAGCCCTATTCGCCCTCATATATCACCCGGAGATAAAAGGCTGCCAGACGACGACGGAAAGTATAGTGGTTTCGGCGACACGCCGGATAGGCGGTTCATTGCGCAGCTGCACCCTGTGCCCCTGTAATAATTCGGCGGCAGAAACGAAGAGAAATTGTACGTCACGCCGCTATCTATTTACTTCCATCCGCTAAACAATGAAAATATGTACCTCGAGACGCTCCCGTTCCGATTACCATTTCGCAAAGCGAAACTCTTACCATCTCAACCCAAGGAACATACGAGAGTCAATAGAAAGTCAAAATGACTTTATTTTGATTCGAAATGGTCACGCATGTTCCGTATGACGAAAAATTGATTCCAGCATATCGACAACAATGACGAAAAGATGACTTTGCGCTGGCCTCACAAATTCAGTGTGAAAGTTTTCTGGAAGTGGTGAAAAAATTCTCATTATTGTTATTCGTAAATGTGTACCCAGGAAGAACAGACATTATGACGTCAAAATGACTTCAAAATTATTGGCGTCATTTTAGCATCATTTTGACGTCATTTTGACGTTATGATGATTTTCTGTTCTACTTGGTGGAATCTATTTTTTCGTAAGTAAAAACCACAGAAATAGAATAAAAGACGCAGTATTATAAGGTTATTCACTCATGTTCTAATAATATGAATCTCTGAAGGAGAGATCCCCAAAAGTGGATTCCAAGATGAGAGTAAAGAGATGTTATTTTGAAAGTACAATTATGTAACTAATATTAGAAATCTAAATGGATAATAGGATATTTTCTTGACGTCAATAAAGTGTCAAATTTTGTAACCAAAAATCATCACGTTGACTTTTTCTGCCATGATAAAATTATGACGTCAAAATGATGTCATTTTGACTGCAATGTGTTTTTTGGAAAGAAGAACAGAAAAGTCAAAAGAATGTCTATTTGACATCATATTGACCAAATTATGTCATTTTTTGGTCATGAGTAAAATTTCGATCTCAGATGACTTAAAAATGACTTTATATCGACTCCTTTTTATTATGTCTTTTTTATTTTTAGATCGATTTTTATTTTTATTTCAATCGTGATCAAAAAATGACATAAATTTGGTCAATACGATGTCAAATTGACATTCTTTTGACTTTTCTGTTCTCCTTGGGATAATATCGCGAGCGAGATGTTTTATTATTTTATCGCGTGCGGGCGACGTGTAAAAGAAGTTATGAAACAGGGTCGCTTTCTTACTATAATTACACCTTCGCCTTTGACGAGCATGACAAAATATATATATTTTTTTATCACAAACTGTTATTTCCTCGGCACGAAGAAATAAATGGAAGAAGTAAATGGAAAATCGTTACGCTTCCGACAGCAGTTACTCCAACTCGTAATAATCGAGAGGCGATTCATTTTAGCTTTATATAAAGCAACGGAAAAAGAGAAGGGCGAAGGGCGGGGGCGGGGAAGGAGAAGAGAAGCAGAGAGAGATTGCGCAATCGGCATCGCGCGGCCTCCTCCTTTTTCCGATACATCAAAATATATTTTTACACAACCCCGGCTCCCATCTTTCTTACATTGCGGGGAGTTTTTATCGGGGGCCACCGCGCTGATTATCGCTCGTCCCACTTTCGATCCTCGTGCAGCTTTTTACGTTCCCCGGCAACGCCGATATGACGGTCAAATGTCGCGGTTTTTGCAGTGATTCGGATAATATTGGCAACCTGTAAGAGCGAGCGAAAAACCCTCCTCTGTTCCCCTTTTTGAATGGACTCGTACATCAATACAGTGCCGTTTTCTTGCCGGCGGCGGAGGTTCAAGTGACTATCTATCCGCGCCGACGTTAAACATCTTTTGCGAGGGCGTCTTTCGGATACGATAGAGCCCTCGGGCGAGCCCGCCATCCCCCAGCGAATTGCGGATGCATGTCCGAGAGATGGAAATTGCCATAACTGAAATGGAAATTATAATGGCCGCGCGGTTAGTTTGCATCAAATACGCGCGACGTTTTAGTGTTTATCGTGTCCGAAGTGCGGCGCGAGGTTTCCGCCCGTCCCCGTTATTATGTGCCGCATGCATTCATTGGTGCGGCACAACAGGCGGAGGAAGTTACCCTTTTTCCCTCGTCTTCTTCATTCGTAAGCTTCGGCACGTACTCTCGGCATAAATTCAGCGCTTTACCCTTTACGGATTTATCCTTTGATTCTCCTTTCCATGTTTATATTAAACGCTATCCTCATGTTACGCAAATAACACGCAAGTCAAATAGCGGGGTCTACGTTTAGAGGCATCCGCGAAACTTTAAGTGTACGAAATTTCGACAAATTTACTCAACTAAAATCATCGCTAACCGTACGTTAAATATGCATCGGGAGTATGAATAATCGTCCTTTGCATTATTCATGCGCGGCGGATTGTCTGCAGTCGCAGTTTCGATGTATTTACGGATGGACGGAATTATTTTTTGCGAAAACTATATCGCGCGGTAAAAAGAGTACGACGCGGCGTCGATAACACGACCAGAATCTAGGTAAGTAATTCAAGGTGCAGCTGCTGCACCGTTGTACCCATACATAAACATCTTGGCGATAGAGACGAATGTCGGATGGAAGGACAGAAAAGAATTGCGCGTTCCTTCGTCTCGAATGCCGGTCGGTTCGCTTCTGCGCGTTTAAATATTAAACTGCTACCGTAAAATACGATGTATAATGAAAATGGCTATATATATAAAGGCATTTCAAATAAAATAAACATTCATAAAAAGGTAATAATTTTTCTCAAGTTAAATTTAATCATCGATCCCTCTTTGTTTTAAGTCAAAATTCACCATTTCTGTTGAAGTCACTAGAAATTTCAAATAAAATAAACATTCGTAAATACCCAAAAAACTATTTCACAAATTGCCAGTGAGTAATTAACATTTAATAAATTATAAGACGACACAACTGGCAAGTAACATAATCTATTTATTACTCGACGTTTCGACCATACGGATTGTGGTCCTTTTCAAGTGTTAAAAATGACATCAAATCTGCAAATTAACCCTAGAAGGCAAATGTGAGGTTCCTTGTCATCTCAAACGAAATTCGAACTATGCTTCTGAAGTAACCAGATACACTTTCGGATCCGGGTAACATAGAAGAATGCAACAAGCATTCCACATTCCAGCAACTGAGAATGCTACAATCGATCTCCCTTCCCCAGTGCTAGCAAGTAGTAATCAACAGTAACAAAGTAAAAAAGATCTTTGATGTTTGCTCTTACAGTATCTTAATTAGGTCCAAACACTATTTCTTCGATTGCATTAGTTACCTTATATTAGTAAAAATGTAGCCAACCTTTACATACGGCTATCGGATTTATATATTCCTAATCGAAATAAAAACATAGAACTCTAAAAAGTCGTATACTGTAGGATGCATGTAGTGTACTTTGAGAGGGAAATTATTGATACACTTATCGTAGAAGAATTAAAGAAACTTTGTTGTATACACACGAAGTAGAGAAACGGGTAGAGTCTTTGTTTACTTTATCGTGCACGAAAAATTTAAAAATATTATTCATCTACTGGTTGCGCTTCCTACTTTTGCTACCTAGGGGACCCATACCATAATTAAAAAAACAACATGTTATATACATCATCGTTTTCCTCATTGAAAAACGAAAAAATGCATTATTTAACTATTAATTTACTGCTGATAGAAAGGATTGAGACACCCGAGAAGTTTGGGATGCCGTACCACTCCATTTTGCCTTTGAAGCTCAGCAAATTCAGTTTTGCCTTCTAGGGTTAAATAGGTACCAAATAAACGACAAGTATACAAAGTTAGAAACGGAGAAGAGAATATAAACTTACAGTTAATACTTCGATATATACATTTAACCTGGTGCATCATTGGACGGTAGAGCACGTATTTCAAAGCACGTCTATACAGCTGCAGCGTTACATTTAGCACTCGAATAAAATCGTTTTATGAGAACAAGGAGAAAAGGACAAAACACAAATTAAAATTGTCAATAAACAAAGAGACAGGAACTATTTGCTCATGATGATTCGTAATCACCGAATAATTATTGGCCGGTCCCTTAATATTACGTTGATGTTCTTTTATTCTAGTCTCCAAATGTCTCTTTGTTTGTCCTATGTAAATTGCGTCACAATTCAAACAGTTAAAATTAAATGTTAATCGTTAAAATTAAATATTAACAGTTAACTATTATACAAATTAACAGTTAAAACTAAATATTAATAATAATTATATATAAATAAAATAAAATAATAATAAAAATAAAAATCAAACAGTTAATTTTATAAACAATATGCGTCTGTCTAGAGTCAATCAATCTGTCCTTCCCCTTTCTTACAACGTCAAGTTTTTTCGGGACAGTATATAGAGTGTCAAATTTGTATTCCCTTAGAATGCGACATAAATCTTCATTAAATCCTTTATTATATGGGATGATTATGAAATGTTTTTTCCCCCCATTCTCGCATGTCGCGCTCATATTAGCATTATCAACTGTACGATGTCTTAATTCTTTTATGCGACTGTTCACATATTTCTTAATTAAATTTTTAGCAAAGCAGTTGTTAGAGAGAATATCCACCACTATGCTGATATTGGACTTATGAAACCGTTTGTTTGACAGTAAAATGGCATGGTCTGTAAGGTTTATGACAGTGTTAATTTTATATTTTAAAGGGTGGTTTGAAAAATAATTACCGACTCGAAAAGGGTTTCCGATACCAATTTGTCACCAGTGTATTACAAAAATATCGTCAACATATCTATAAAAGCAGGGAACCACAAAATCAAGAATAGATAAGCATTATGTCTCCAAGTCCTCCATAAAAATATTCGCCAAGATAGGAGAGAGTGGAGATCCCATTGGACTACCGAAAATTTGTTCATAAAAAAAAGCAACCCTATTAAACAAAAAACTCGTGGAACTTAATATCAAATCAATTGCGTAATTCGTAAATCAAATTCGTCAAATTCGTAAATACGTAATGATTTTTCTGAAGGTAAATTTAATCATTGACCCCTTTGTTTGAAATCAAAAACACCATTTCTCTTGAAGTCACTCGAAATTTTGTCGCACTGCACTCCTGCAGCCTATTATTTTGCATTTACGATAAAAAGAAATTACAATTCCCATAGTACGAGGGATTGCAACTAGTCTCGGACATGTTTACTGGTGCTTTCACGAAATCACGTCACATTACAGCGCCACGGATTCGTAATGCATTTTAATGCGTTTCAATTTTCTGCATCTGCTGCTACGAGAGAGAAACGGAACGAACTGAAATGTTTTCTTTTTTCATTGCCTCCTACAAAATGACCGCGTGACGCGACAGGTTGCGTTCATGCTGTCGTAAGTACGAAAAGTCGACCGAAAATGAAAAAAGATATATTTCGATTTTGCGGTCCAAGATTTTCGGGGAATCTTACGAAGAAGTTTTCTGCGCTCGCAGCTAAAGTGCTTTCGAGAAAAATAGGGGCGTTTTAAGATAAGTTACTTAATTTAGATTGAATTAGAAAATTATATTAGAAAATTGAATTAGAAAGATAAGAAGATCGAGAAAAATTAAATTGAACTGTTAGACGTTTTATTTTAACATTGTCTGCGCTTCTCCAATTACTTATTTGTATTCAGAGTATCAGCCGTGTTTTTCCTAGACTCGAACGAACGCGTTTCTCAAGCGCGTTATACGATAAATTAATTAGTACGGCATTGTAGCGAACGTAATCGCGACACGCTGATAATCGCCAGAGCGGATTACGTTCTCCAGGATTGCGCTGTGACGGATTTCCGCTAATGACTAGCGTCGATTATTAGCTCTTGTTATGGCAGTTGCGAAAATTGTCACTGGGTAGAACTGTTTCCCGCTCGCATAAATTTTGTACAACCTATGCGCACCTCGCTCGCAAATACCGCGCCTCGTGGAGAATCATGCCGAAAAGACGAGGATTCACGAAGTTACCAATTATCTCTCTCTCTCTCTCTCTCCATCGGAGCAGATGTTACCTCTCTGGAAGCTTAAACTTAATAATTTCTGAAAGCTTTGAAGGGAACGCACGCCTTCCTCCATCCCGCGCAATATGCGATCTCGAGAAATTAAAAAATTTTTCCGAGCAAAATTAATTCGCCTCCGTTAATCGTGCTTTTTTTTTATTCGTTGCAGCAAAACCAGCGCGGAAAACAACGGACGGATGACAGGCGAACCGGATTAATTTTTGAACAATTTTTCTAATTAGGACCTCAAACAAGCGAATTCGCGAAAAATGTAAAGCGACAAATCTCAAACTGGCGAAAATTCTCTTGCGTGACGATCGAGCCGAGTCTCGTTTATGTTGTCCGTCGCGTAAGTCCACGCGCGAGCGTGGTCTCCGACGCGTTCAATTAGCCCTCGTTATCGCGACTTCTGACTCGCGCGCAGGAAGGAGGCGCGAGGCCGCGATGTGTCGCACGGCACGCACGGTGGAGGAGGATGGAGGAGGAGAAAGAGGGGATAACATTGACTTAAATGCAGCTGAGATTTTTTTCGACGGGCGCGCGGAACACTCGTCGCGGATGCCCCCGTCTTCGCGTGCTCGGCCTTTACGGCGCATCGCGGACGCGTAATTGCGTCTGGCAGCGCTTCCGCCACCACTTGCGACCGCGACCCGCGGGATTGCGGTGCGAATCCCAGGTGCGCCCGAAATATTCCAATCTTCGGAGAAGATGCGACGCTGCGCGCGGTGAAATTCGGATAATTGAATAGTCGAAACGCTAATCTGGACGAAACGGATATATACTTCGTCGGGATATATACTTCGAGTATCAACGCCTCGCAGTTGCGTTGGGTCCCGGTGGACCTGCGATCCGTTTAATTGTAGGATCCGTGTAGCTCGTATCTTCAAACCTGATTCTCGCGAAGACATAAGGATTGTTCTTGCGGTTTGCATTATCAAGCGTATCCGCTTCATTTCACATTTATGTCGGTGTGTATTTATGAAGCTTTTTCAACGCGTGACGTACTGCTCTACTATATAACTCGAACGTGTGGCACGTGCTGAGTGTATAGATCTATAATACTTAACAATGTATGAATCGGCAAAAAAAGGCACCCTTGAAGCCCTAGTTGACCAATGCGCTCACTCACAAGGGTTAATTAGGTAGAATTATATGTGTAGACATAGCTGGCGAACCACTAGTCCATACCTTTGCAGATCGATATGAATGGATGCAATTACGTTCGAATAGAATTAGCATTCAATTGATTTAATGAATAATACAGAATCTCTGTAGGATCCAGCTTGGACTTCGGATAGCATATATTTCAAATGTTCTGTAGTATTTTAATCGAAATATTTTAATCAAAAGTTGTATAAATTGATGTAAAATATATTCCCCTTTGACATACAGAAGAATAGAATTAGCACTCTATTGATGTTATGAATAATACAGAATCTCTGCAGGATCCAGCTTAGACAGCTTCAAAAATATCATATTTATAATTATATTATATTTCAAATGTTCTGTAATATTTTAATCGGAATATTTTAATCAAAAGTTTTATACTTGAATTGATATAAAATATTCTCTTTACACAAAAAAATTCCTCTATTTAAAATAATAACAAAATAATTATACGCTCAATTAAATTGTTTCATATAAAAGTTAATTTATATTGTTTTCTTTACTCATTGTAATTTACGAATCTTGAAGAAAAGAGACAGTTGCCGTTTTAAAACCATTTTGAAAATGATAGTAAACAAAGATATCGAGATGAAACTAGCTAATACCTTATATCTTTACGAAACTTGGAATAAAACTTGAGATTTGCCTTTGGCGAAGCAGCAGTACAAATTATTTCTCTCATTTTGGGAAACGGAAATGCTTGCGATGGCATCCGGCGTGGAATTCAATCACTCGGTCACGATAGCGTTTTTACGATTCTGTAAAGTAAACAGTTCAACATTTTATGCCGTCCCCACGGAATGTCGAACTTTTATTTTCACTGACTTGTGCCATGCTATTCCGCCCAGCGTGAACGGCGCTCATACACGGTCTAATAAAATATTAAAATTTCTTCGACCTGCGTAATATGTTCACCAGTTGAGAACAGCCACGCCGCTCAACATACGATAGACAAGATACAAATAATAAATACCGCTATTACGCACCTTCGTGGGATAGATCGAGCCGTCAAAGCCACGGTCACCTGCGCGATTTCGCTGTCAACGTCTCAACGGCACTTCGCTGAATTCCGTCGTTTCAAAAGCTTTAAACTTACGACTGGATGTCCAATTGGCCGGTAGGCTCTGTGCGCTTCAAACGTCCCACGTGTCCGGTAATTCCCCGATCGCCGTTATTGGAATTACAGGACCGGTAAAACGCTGAACGTGCACTTCGCAAGACAGTTACGAGTTCAAGTCCACCTGGCACCATCGCGAGTGAACGACTGACTCGCCGTAGCGTGAATTACGGCTTATATAACGGCGAATGTTAAGAGCGAGAGCTTATAGTCCCCCTATCGATTTCTTAAAGAATGGAAAAAGGTTACTGACGTTGACAACCGGTCGGGTGTCAAGGTGCAAACAAAAGCGACTTCCGAGGCAACATGACCTATACAGAGTCGCTTAAAGCACGGCGAGGAATAAAGCTAGGTTCACAGTAAAAGGGCACGTCTCTGCAGTGAAGCATCGTGTCAGCACCCATTTATCGCGCGGCACTGTATTTCATCTGCAAAACGTGCCCTCACCGCCACCTACCCCCTTCCGCCAACCCCCTCCCCCTACCACCCCGCCCATCGTCGGAGCAGGTCTACCGACGACATCGGGTAGTATTTCTAAGCGAATATAGACAGCGGTGGCTGCATTAATGTACAAAGATCTGAGAGAAAGGCAAACAAGAGGGCGTAAAATGGGAATATCTGCATGTAAAATATTACGTCGAGTCGTAGAAGAAGAAGGTAACTGGGACAATTAAATTCACACACTCCGCGGCTCAAAATTAAAGAAAGGTCGCAACACAAACGTGAAGCTTCGGGGTCTTTCATTTCTGAAACACAGTGCCTTTGTTCTACATCGTCGTTTTATTTCGTCTCTCTCGACAGAGGGAAGGTTGATCCAATTCAATGGGATCCGTTGGAAAGTCAATCGGCACGTACCGCGTCCACGTCGCGGCCGCTCCCGCGTCAGTTTCATGTTTTACTTTCGTTATTAAAAGTAAGTTTCCCCGACCGAGGCCGGGGTTTGTGCGGTCCTCTCGCCGATCTGCCGCTCTCCCCGCGGCACGAAGTAAATGGACACCGCGTTTTAACACCTCCGTCTACCCGCGCCGCTTTCACGCGTTACGTCCACCGCATCACGACCCTATATCGATTTTCTTTCAACCGGGACTAACTCGCGGCTGCCATTTAGTCGCAACGGCCGCGTAAAAATAGCATCGGATTATTAATTAGCGCCGTCCCGACGTCTATAAACCGCGATAACCCACATTCGCCCGCGGGAAACGAGAATCTAGCCGTCCCGCGATGCCCCCTTCCGCTCCAATACGCGTGTCGTGCTCATCAATATGTAGTACTGGATGGAGCATAGGATCGACATCATCTTGACAGACGTAGAAAGAGAAGGACGAAGTTGGGGTAGTAACGACTAATGTAGATCAGGGGCCATGAGGCACTTAAAAATTTTACTTACGAATGAATTGATACATCTTTGTTGAGAGTAGTATATTTACATAACACACATGGAGCGTTAACACTTTGCAGTGTTAACACATATAGATTATAATACTGATTGTGAATGAATACTGAGGTTTCTGAGTTGAGAGAATACGCTACTATTCCCCTTCTCCTTAAACAAAATTCGACCAATAGAATAATAGTAGAAAGAGAGATCCATGCCCCAACATATACTTCTCTCTTTCTAGGTCGGTCAAGACGAAAGATCAAAGAAATTTCGCCGCATGCTCCATCCAGTACTATATATCGATGGTCGTGCTGGACGGTCGCTCGTCTTCTTCCACGCGCGTCTCGATTATTTTGTGCTCTTTAACGATTTCCCCGCCGACCCCCGCTGGTCGGAATGATTTAATCGTATTACCCACGCGATCCCATTGATGCCGGACCGGCGAGATAGCGCAACGCTCGTTAAACTAAAGATCACGTTACTTTGCCGCTTTATAGGGGGAAAGATGTATTTATTCCTTCGTTTTAAACGCGGGCGAAGGGAACGCGATCCGCGCGCACCGTGGAAAGTGTAACGAGCTTACGCTATCTCTGAAACTGCATGGAAAAAAAAATCCTTGCGGATCATCGCGTTTGGCAAAAAAAAATGCAAAAGGTCGCGTGCACTGGTGTACGTGTCAGCTGTAACGATCAAATAGCTAAACCGATTAAGACAACCTGCACGTTTGCTGTATCCATACCAATTTGAGTTGATGATAAAAACGTTCGCTTCCCCATCAAAAAATTGCGACAAACCAGCCGGTTAAATCTTGTTACGGAAAATTTTTCCTCGGCGAAGCATAATCCGTAATATTAAAAGTAAGATCGTCCTTCTAAGGAACAGGCGAGTAATTTCTCGATTCAAAATTGCGTAATCGCAATATTGTTTTAATGCTGAAGAGCGCAATCCACTGAATTTTCCAGGGGACCTATTTCGGAGATCGAGATCATTATTAATAGATCATATAAACGTGAATTGCCGTGTCATGTGCAGGTGCCAACATCAATATTGATATCAATATCAATATCAATATCAAGCTGCCACTTGCTATAACGGCAAAAGTTATACAGACCCACAACGTGCACTTGATCCATTTTTCACCAAAATTGCATTTAACACGACTACACGCTGTTAAACCCTTGACATATGGTATACGGTGATAAAATAAATGCGATCGCTTTTTCACGGGTCTCCTTTATCAAAAGGAGATTAAATTGTTATTCATTACTTGTAAATGGAAACGCGTGATTTAATAAAACTTAGACGTCCGCCGAAGTTCTTCTCCGCTTCGTTTCGCGGGATTTATCCGAGGTATTCCTCATGTCTCGCCGTATCGCGAGGAGCGATACTGTCGACTTTTCAACAATTACCAAACATCCCCGTACGTCACCGACGAGCAAAGCACCGGTTGCGCTTGTATACACACACACACGCACGCACGCACACACAAGGTGCGGCGAGTGCATGCACATACACATACATGTAAGTATAGTTATGCACTCGATCTATGCCAGTGGTATTGTATAGCATGACTAATTATACTTCAGCCCGCGGCGGATCTCGTTGCGCGGCTTCACGAGAGGCGGAAAGCACCCTATTAAATCTCAAGCCACCCTCTTGGCTACCCTCCCGCGCGCGGAAGGAAGAAAACCGCGAGACGTCAATACGAGTGCGCCAGGCGTGAGAAAGGGGTGGTAGGCATTTGAGCACTCTAATCCCCGATCTTCCTACTTTGTTTCACGTCCGCTTCTTCATGTCTCCCTTTCTCCCTCCTTGTCTCTCCTCCATTCTCTCTTTCTCTCTCTCTCTATCTATCTCTCTCTGTCGCTTTCTCTTCCTCCCTAGGGGTTGGTCTAGTCTACTATTGGCACTCTTCTCAAGAACTGCGTCGAGATGCGCGCGCGCGCTTATCAGTTTAATATGCTTGCAGTATTTTATAATCTTTCTCGAATGATGGTACGTTTGACAAATAAAAAAATTTACAGAAAATTTCTAAAGATAATATTACAAGTGCGTTGCTATTTTTTCCGATCTGGACCATCCTGGATAAAAAACGGAACTTCGAGTTAGCCAATGCGATGTTGTTTATACGTTTATTGCGTTTAATTACTGCAATAATAAGAATGACACATGCAATTTTGTTCAGCTTGTAAAGTTAAGGAGGCGATAGGGAAGGCATGGGACACACGCAAAATTAGAACGCCATCAGAGAGTTACGCTTTGAATCTTTAAGTATTTATTTAAACAAATCCCAACATTCCAAACATTGATAGTTGTATATACGTATGGGTGTGTCTTTTGTGTCTGTGCGCTTTCTATAGACACAAGATAGATTGTGGCAGCATATCAGTTTGCCCTCGGCTATCTATGTTATGTCCATAGTGTCCTTCTTTAATTCTGTATGTGTACCCACTGTCATGCAAGTACTGCCATTTCTTTCATCTGCGGATCCTCTAATTAAACCGCAGTCAATTCTTTCTTGTGAAAAAGATCTTAACTGAAACCTCTTCGGATTCATTTTACAATTTTCTAAACGAAGAATAAAGTTTACTGCGTTATTAACAATTTTGCGAATTAGCGTCTCGGTTCGTCAAAAATCATTCACTTTCAATCGTTTCTAACTAAAGAATGATTTAACCCTCTATAACGGGATATCTTTTTGCTTCTAAAAAAACAATTGCACAATCGATAAATGGGAAACATCGCAGAATATAACAAATTAATCATTGAATTTTAATTTATAAATATTCCATGATAAAAGATCAAATCTGTAACTCTGTAGTCATAATGGATGATAGTGCACAAAACTTATATATATGTAATGTATTTATCGAATATATGGAAGTTTACAATAATGCAGAGTAGTAAACAAACGAAAGAAGACTTAAAATATATAGATATATGAATATGTAACTTCCAAACTAAGTAACGTTGTAAAGGGTTGAATCTCCTGTCAAGAAAAGAAGCCGATTTCTAATTGACTGAAGAATCTGCAAACGAAAGGAACGGTGACAGCAAAGAGCTCTCACGGGGCTCAATCTTAGCCGTGCAAATGACAATGAGGCCCCCTCCGCGTTAGTTATAATGCAAATGAAGCTAATTTGACGATCGTATCCAAATTCGACGAACGACTGTTTATTACCCCAGCGTTTCGCGGATCGATCGAACAGCTCCCTAATTTTGTATAGCGCGAAACTCACCCCCCACCCCCCCTTCCCAAGTTTTTGGCGATATACCTTAACATCGTCAGCATCCTGCCGGCAGACGATAACACACGCGAGTGCAATCGAATCAATTATGGCAAGTTCCTCCGTGACTAGGTTAATTAGGAGTTAGGTTACTTACGGTGGCCCCTCGCGCGGTTTCTCTTTCTCATTTACCTGAAAAGTCTTACGGTCGTAAGGGGTGCTTACGAAAGCGGCTTGCCCATCTCTCTACTTTGATACTCTTGCAACGATCTCGTTTTTTGGGACTGTCAAGTCAAGATTCAATTCTTCCCGCCTTTCCAATTACATTTCGTCGAAGAGCGTTGTGCGTTCCGTTGCGTGACGAGACGAACCAAGATCAAAACTTGCCTAGCCTCCGAAGAGTTCGTATATATTTTATTTTACATACAAAAAATGTCCGACTCATATTTTAACAACAATTTCCTCGGGGGAATTTTGCAACAATATCTAATGTTGTCCTTAAAGTATATCTCGTAGAATTGGGACTTGGTAAATTTTGATCCTAAACGCCCCTTAGAGTTAATCTTTCGTAAAACAAGCTAGATGTACATTTTGTTGTCATCTTAAATTATTTTGTGGTAAACAATTTTAATCATTGATGTCATAAATAGCTCCTGTCAGTAGTATTGAACAGATCCGATCAGATTCAAAATATTAATCGCGTATTAGTAGCCGATCGACATATCTAAGCACCCCGAAGAAAAACATAAAAATTAAAATGGACCCGAATACTTTTCGCCTTTCAACTATCATATTTCCAATATTGCATGAAAATTTACAATATACAGGTGACTCTCAGAGACAAATTTTAACTTGTACTAAATTCCGTCATTACTGTCAAGGGTCTCTGTGTGTGTGAATACAAATAATAATTTTAAATTCATTAAAAGAGAAGATATCTTTGAATAGATGAAAGCAAATAAAAATTTAGATATGCAATAAACGGAATAGATTAGTTTCAACCGAATGCGGAATCAAGTTGACGTACTACCAATAATCCGTAGTGTTTATGCGCGGACCAATTTCCAATTGGTCGAAAATAGGAACTCTTACCTAAACACTTTTCTTTATAGCGGTCATGAAAAAGTTGTAGCAAATTTATAACTTTCTGAAACAACGCAACTTTACCCCCCGCTCTTTCTGCCCTCCCGGGGGTGACTATTAAAGTCAAAGAAAACTCGTGCTACAATACTTTCTGACAAATGTATACATCGTAAAGATGTCTCGAGTGTATAACGCAGATATGCAGTCTTCGCCAATAGAACGCTAAAACTTCGCGTATCGAATTCTTCCCGCAAACGCAATTTCGCGTTACACAACGACGATTTTTGAAACATGTACCGGAGAGTCACCTGTATTCTCTTAAGTACTTCCCGTTGCCATTAAACCATTTAGCCCTATCTCGTGTCAAACATATTCTAATTCCTTGCACAAGGTTGCAAACACACACGCCCAATTACGCTTACGAAAGCCAGCATCTCACAGAGTTTCCCTTTCCCCACTCTTTCCCCACATTTTTTCTTTTTTTTACCCTTTTCTTTCCACCCTTTCATCCCTCTCGTCTATGTCCCACGCACGTTCTCTCGCACGAACATACATATCAGTAGCTAGTCGTTCTCTCGTCGTCTTATGAATCTAGAAGTCGAAGCCCAAGACTACCAATTCCTTGATTATTCCATTTAGTGTTGTGGCAAAATTCGGGCCACGAGTTACCATGACGGACACCGTGTATGCCTGCCGCGAGATGTCTTTTGCATTCTTTTTTTATTCCTGAGATTACGTCAATCCCCCGTTTATGCGACACTGCGCCGCAACGACCAGCCGGATCGGACCCGGCTGAAGAGTCAATGAACTAAGGGTCGGTCGATCCGTGAATTTCAAGCGCCAGACGTTGCCGTCCCTAATGGACGGACGAAGATTCACGTCTCGGATACAAAGGGACCACTACGAACCTCCTGTATGTGTTCTTTACGTGCCTGTTTGCGCGTTCACCAAATTGTGCTACACGACGTGGATCACAAACCGAAAGGCTCGGTAAGAAAGCCCTCGGAATAAAGTACACCTTCAACGCTGCTGACCTGTACGTGGGCACACACGGCACTGTACAACTCCGTTTTGGAGCGAGTAAAAATTATGTTTCACTTTCTTCGATTGCGAGACGCTGCGCACACATCGGCATCCATTACATGAAGAGGATCACTCGAACAACAAGGATCGTAAGCTTGAACGCGTTTCTTTAGTGTTCAGCAGTCTGTAATAAGTTCTAAGAGCAAGAACGGTTTCGAGAAGAGAATTTATTAATACGACCGCCAAGTGTGTTAACGCGAAGATGATCGCGTTTTTGCCTCGCGAAGTTAAGTTAACCGACGCAACGAACACGCGAGCGCGAGAACATGCTACTTATTCTCAAACGGAATACAAAAGAAACAATAATCTCATAAGAGGAACAAAATTCGCTTCGACAGTGACTGAAGAGAGCGTGCCTCTTGCGCCTCGGGAAGAGTGTATCACCGATGATAATCAAAGTTCAAAGGCGCCCCTCGCCTACACTTGATCTCGATCGGCGCCGCCCCTTGTCGCGCGCTCGTTCTCGGCGAACCGCATCCTCCAACATCAAAGATCTCAAGAGACCGGGATCCCGCGCCCTATCACACGGAGATCTCTTGAATCTGCACGCGCTTCTTCGCGCTACCGGGTGTCCCGGGCTGCCGCAGAATTCCGGGACACGTGAGACCGACATTCGGCGCCGGGGCCTTGGGCGGTGGTGGTGGTTCCGGCAGCTCCTCGTTATCATCCTCGCTGTCATGATGAAGGCCGCTAATGTCGTTGACCTCGTCCATCTGGGCGATGGTGGCATCCACGCAGGGCGATGGCGTGCGGGTTCGCTGGATGCACGGGTTCTTGCTGTAGGACGGCGGTTCCAGGATCCGCTTGCCGCCACCTGGCGGCGGCGAGCATTGGAACTCCTGCAGCTGCAGCTCAAGCTCCTGCACGAGCTTCGCCTTGTGCGGTGGCAGCATCGATGATGGCGAGTCCATCAAGCTCATGGAAGACTGCAGTCGCTGCTTGCCCGAACTCGAGGTGTCCATGCCAGAACAGCCAGCCTCCAAGAACTCCTCCTTCTTCTTGTTACTGAAAGCGCCCGACAGACCGCCGCCGGTCGTGTTCCGGTCGCGCTGGTGGTAGATCCCCGCAAAGATCAGGATGTTGAGCAGCAGCAAAAACACACCCACCGCGATGGTGACCGTGAGAGCCGTAGTGTAACTCTGATAGTGGCTGGACGCAAGTTTGCGCAAGAGATTGTTGGGACCCGGGCCCAGGTTCGAGATCTGCAACGTTCGCGAGGTGGTGGGCGTGATGGTCGTCGCGACGGTTGCGTTCGGGGTACATTCGGTGGTCGACAGCGCAGTCAGTATCGAGGAGGGTTCCGTGGGAGATGGCATGGGTAACGGGGGTGCCGGTAGAGGTACGGCCGTGCTCTGCGGGCGTACTGGACCCTCGTAGAGACTGGGACTTTCCGCGAGATGATGATGCCGCATGTTGATCTCGTAGCCCGGCCGGTGCAACTGCGGTAGTAGATTCAGCCAGAGGGACATCTTGTGGCCTCTGTAGTGCGATCGCATCTCCGGACTGTGAGCGGCCTCTAAGTACAGCTGGTTTATGGAATCGTACGAGTCCCAGAATGGCGGACTCGTCGCCAGGCCGTTCTCCAATCCCGAGGACAAGGGACTTGCGCCGTTCGGATCCCTAGAACAACGAGCGAACCGCGATTCTTTGACAAATGGAAGTCTGCTGCGAGGCTTGACGTTCTGTTTCGTGCTTCGTGCGTTGGTCTACTTTGTTGGATTGTTAAAGTTGAACTATTAAATTTTAGTATCAAAGAGTATCGCACAACATTAGATATAGTTTATTTTATATATAGATTAATTATATAATAATGTCATTATATATTTAAAATAATTAAATGAGTATTGTTGTAATTTTACTATTTGTAGCAAATTGTTTAAAATGCCTTTGGAAATTGAAAGTTAAATTTTGATGAAACCCGAAGCGAAAATCTCACGCGCCTCTGTGCGATAATTCACCACAGGCAAAATTCCATTGCGAAATTCCGCCGTGTCGATGACAGAGTAATCATCCAGATAGCCGCCTATCCGCAATTAGAGATGCCAAAATCACTTCGCGTCTTTGCCACTAACAAGTCTACTCTACTTCGAGATTGCGAGCTTTCGCTGAGCGCGTTAACGGCCTTTGCGGGAGTTTGGCTCCAAAATCCTCTCGCAGCTGTAACTTTACCCTTACTACCACTACCAGTCTTCAGGCTCCCCTCACGGAGAGTAATCGAAGTGTATGCGATGCTTAAGTTCCGAAGAACTTTGAACCGGGTAAATTAACGAGAGAGGTTCACTTATCCGATTAACCCTTTCGCGCTCATGCGCCGGTTATTTCACGTCGTAGTGTCGCCGATTAACGACGATCGCATATTTCATTCAGGAAGGCGTTAAATTAAACAGCACGTTAACTTTCGCGCGATACTCCCGAAAACGTTCGCCAATTAAGTTCGTCAGTTAAGACCGAAAAAACGTGAAAGATCCGCAAATGTACTCTCCTATCTGTTGCGAGGTGACATTTTTATTTTCGTTCTAAATTGCTTCGTCTTTAACGGACGTAGTCAGACATTAATTTCATCGCCAGACGCGGGGAATGAAAGGGAAGCGGCAAGGACTTACCCACGCCTCACGAAGTTAGCCAGGTAGTGTACGAGCAGTTTCGACAGATTCTCGTCGGCGGGAGTGTAGTTGCCAAAGGCGGGCAGCGCGGACGTGACTTCGCCGCGGAGAAGAGGTATCCCCAGGAGAAACGGCACCTCCTCGCCCCTCTGGCTCGGTTGTTCGCCCGGCTGGAAGTGCAGGAAATAACCCCGTCCCTCCGAGGCCGAATGCAGTAAGGCCAGCTTGAGGAGCGGCGCGGCGACTTGGCCGTCTCCGAGGAGAGATAAGAGACCCTCGCAGATCGCCACGGGACTCTGCTCGCCCCGCTCCCAATCGGTGTACTCGTTCCGAAGAGTCGAATAGATTTCATGCAAATGGTACCGATAGGTGTTCCGGACGTAAGTGCGCAATATACGATCCCTCCTCGTCTCGTTCAGGCCGTTCTGTGAATCGGTAAGAGTTTCGCCCGTCTTCACAAAGCGAAAACGCAACGTGTCGTTTCGTTAGATGTTGTGCTCCTCCGCGTTACGAATTTATTGCGGTTCGTAGAATGATCTCCCGATACCGATTTTGTATCGTTAATCATTTGCGGATGATCGCCGGGGGATCTTACATGTACAAATAACCGAATGACGTTTCCTCCAATATATCTGCGTATGGATATACTAATTCGATCATGATCGTAAAGCAGGCAGACGCTATTATAGCGCGATGGCCGGTGGCCGTGACCATTGGAGAGTCAATAATATCCGGAATGATTGGCGAGCGCACAGGCTTGTGATGCAATCACGTAAAGCTCGTCAATTTGTCAAACTATATCCAATCGATGTCAATTACATATTATGCGTGAAGTGTCCGGTCATTAATCAGGATATTACTTCCGCTCTAATATAAATTTCTTGATAAAGTCGATATAAAAATAAAAGTATGATAACAGCGGAGAGAAAAATAGATTAAAAAGTTCGAAGCTTTTTATTTCTCTAACAGAGACGTTACGAAACAACCGATAATCTGGAAACCGGTTTTTAAAAGAAACAGAAGAACCAAAAAAACAAAAAAGTTCGATTTTTTTGCGTTTTTCGTATTTTTTTCTGGGTGATCGCGACTACGAATCTCACTTACCTGTAAATCCTCCTCAGTGAGATTCACCCAAGCTTCCTCGGATGTCAAACCAAAGAGCAAATCGCGGTCGCCGAAGTCCGCAAATTCAGCGCCGGGCCCGGGCACGATTGGCATTAGTCCCGAAGAAGAGGCAGTGGGCTGGAAATTCTGATCAGACGATCTTCTTTTTTACATTTAAGAGAGCGATGCGCGTATGAATAAGATTCACTTTAATTCTCGATATTCTCTATATTCACCCTCGCTTTCCCTACATCGCTGTTAGATAAAGGCTCGTCTACAATACGCAAAGTAAGAAGTAAGAGTAGACGTAAAAGAAATATTTCCGGTGTAAGGCAGCTAAAGTAAAGGCGTAATCGTATGAATAAGATTCACTTTAATTCTCGATATTCTCTATTCATCCTCGCTTTCCCTACATCGCTGAACGATAAAGGCTCGTCTACAATACGCGAAGTAAGAAGTAAGAGTAGACGTAAGAGAAATATTTCCGATGTAAGGGAGCTAAAGTAAAGGCGTAAACCAGTGTTTCTCAACCTTTTTTTATGTGTGCCCCCTTTTCTAATATCAATTTTTGTGGCGCCCCCCTTTCAATTCAATTTTTTTATTCGTGTTTTTTTGTTTTATTAGTTACTAGGTATATTTTGCAATGACAATACATATATGTATATGCTGTGCCATAGATTTTACACATTTTTACGTTTCCTTATTATATTTTATTTGATGTTAACATAGTAATTTTGTTTTAAATGTTTCAGAATGCATATTTCGTTTTGTCTTAATTTTCAATAAATAGATTTTTTTTCTTCAATCTACATTTTTCGTGCCCGCCCTCCTTCGAATATCTCACCTTCAAATTTATTAGTTACTAGATATATTTTGCAATAACAATATATGTATGTATATGCTGTGCCATAGATTCTACACATTTTTACGTTTCCTTATTATATTTTATTTGATGTTAACATAGTAATTATGTTAAATGATTCAGAATGCATATTACGTTTTGTTTTAATTTTCAATAAATAGATTTTTTTTTCAATCTACATTTTTCGTGCTCCCCTTCGAATATCTTGTCCCTCCCTCCCCAAGTGGGTCGCGCACCCCAGGTTGAGAATCACTGGCGTAAAAGAAATAAATTATTTTTATTTCTTACTCCAACTTCAATCCTTACGCTTACGCTCGGCAAATCAGAGCGCAGTTGGCCAAATATTTGCTACAAATGTTTAAAAAATGAATCCTTATTCCTTACTCCTTACTTCTTACTCCCATTCATACTTCTTACGCCATGCTTACTTCGCGTATTGTAGACGAGTCTTCAATCTCCGTCGTTCAAACACGTCTCCGTCACGTAAACTCGTATAGCTTCTAATTTCATTTCTATTTAACGTCGCATAAATTGACTTAGCCGCCGTACGTTTTACAGCGAAGGCGGCACATGGCAAGGAGAGGCTTGACTGCTCTGCAGTAAATCGTGGTTGCGATAGTACACGCACGTTCGTGCATCTCTCCCGATTTTGCGTTTACCGACGCGATGCCACGATATCGCGACGTGAGCGCGAGGGACCAGAGACACTATCAACGAATGAGTTAATGGACCATGCACGAAGTAGCTATTACGGTTCTCGGATCCGTCATCCGTCAGTCGGCCGACCGTTCAATTAGCAGATTCATCGTTTACCTGTCGTCTCGTTCGCTCCTGCGCAAAATCAATACGCCGGCCGGACGCCGACATTCGGCTAATATCCGTATGCAATTACAACATTCGCGAATGCCGTAATCGCCCGGATGAAACGCGCGTCGTGGCTCATGTTTATTTAACACCCGACCGTTATATTTATTTACATCGCGGTGGATATTCCGCGCGTAATCCGCATTTAAACGGCGGACGCGGGACAGCGCGCGCATAGGCTCCGCGAGAAAGGTGGAGGGTGTAAATGCAAATTTTATGAAAAATGGCTCGACGTCAAAAGCGACGCCGAGCCGAAACGCTGCGGCGGACGTCCCGAAGCGACAGATAACACATTATCGTGTCACTTACCAAAAAACCGCTAAAAATGCCAACAATAATATTTATAGCGGTTTTCGCCAAGATAAATTTCTTGATGAAGTCGATGTAAAAATAAACGTACGACACTTTAATCTAGGTTCAAGACTCAAGTTGGTTCAAGGCTAGAGTTGCCATCCGTCCTCTTTTTTAGGACGTCCGGGGACGTCCGGGGGGGATTTTTCGAATGTGTCCGGAGTAATTGTGAATGTCCGGAATTTAAGGTTTAAGGAAATTTCTAAATATTTTACTTTTTAGATTTAATTAACCACATCATATTCAATTATTTCAATTTACTGATAGAAACCAATAGTTTTGTGCTGATTTGGTTCTTTAATATATTTTATAATTATTTGATGTCTTATTGATATCTTAAAAATATCAGTGACAATATAGCACATAGATGTAAGTACAATAAAGTAGATAAGTACCTAATAATAAAATTTCTTTTAAATTAAAAATATGTTTAATTTATTTATTTTACTCTAAGTACTATTGAAAACAAGGTGTAAAATAATTATTCATTTATTGTCACAACCAATTTGCTAACTTACTCGCATTTTTGTATGCGTCCGGGGTTGCAAGCGAAATGTCCGGGGATTTTTGGCCTATAAGTTCTAGTTTTGCAAATTTTATTATGGTAACCCTATTCAAGGCTCACTTTGGTCTCCCTAAATTCCAAGTTGAGGAACGGACAAACATAATCGATTAAACCGCAATTAATATTAATTAACGGCGTATTACGGTTAACGGCGTAGTAAAACCGAAGCAATCAGGCAGAGCGGATCGTAAAGCAAGTGGAAACGGCGCGTTACTGTTCTCCAGTCTCGAGATTATCGATTATCGGAGCGAATCGTCTCACCTGATTGACTGTCGGCGGCAGAACGGCCCCGTCGACGAAGGGCGCAAATCCGGAAGTAAATCTCGGCGGATCCAGCTGCACCGCCAATAGCTCCTCCACGCTCTTTAAACGAAGGCACGGTGCGATATCGTCGGCCTCGACGTCACCGGGACACTCGGTCTTCTCGGCGACGCGGCGCTTCACCGCCAGCGGATCTCGCTGCACCGCCCATGGCGAGAGGGCCGAACCCCCGAGCAGAATCACCCTCCCGATCAGCTCTGGAATATTCGTCGGGAGAACTCCCGCTAATTGCAGTACAGCTAATAAAAATGCGAGGAATGTCCGATAAATCTTTAATTATTACACGGGCGGTAGTACGTTTTTATCGGCGTTATTCGAAAATCCGATATTTCGCAAACAGGAAATCAGCCTCTTATTATTTCGCGATGCACAAAAGCCTCCCTCGAACTGGACCTCCCTTCTTACCGGAGAATGAGACCATCGATAAATCAGTTTCAATTAGCATGTAGTTCTGTAGACGTCTGTACCGAGATCAATCAGCAAACGTGATTAAATCAGTTTTCTTCCTTCGTAAGCACGACTATCTGATTTACAAGAGGACGGCAGTTTTTCGCGTTTCGTCTCGTAATTTTATCTACCGTACAAATAAACGAAAGGAATGTTATCAATTTTTCTTCAGCAGCAACGCGCAAAAAATAGAGAAACAACAAATAAAATATAGAAAAAACCGCATCTCTCCAAACCGATAAATAAACAAAACACCGCATGTGGACGTTGTCGGAAAAAAGGAAATATAAACAAATACGCTCGCGGCTCGCTTTTCCGTCGGCTTCTATGCAAAACGGACGTGCCGCGTCAGCGGTAAATGCAACCGACGCGCGACGGCACGTTAACCAAAACCGGGCTGACTGACAATCGCACGCGCGCGCAACCGATCGGCCGCAAGCCGCGGGAAGCGATTAAACGCCTTACCTTTCGCCATAGGGGAGACGGCTAAAAAATTGGCGAGAGCAGCCCCGGTGCCGTGGCCCAGCAACGCCAGTCGCTCAGGATCGCCGCCGAATGCCCCGAGATTCTCGCGCAGCCAATGCAGCCCCGCCACCAGATCCATCAATCCGTAATTGCCCTGCGCGCTCCCCTTCGAGCCGGTTTTCAGGAAGCCTGCCATTTCAACGTGCCCGAATTAGGAAATCGGCTCATTTACGCCCGGCCAAACGGAATCGGCCGGAATATTCGCCGCTATATAATTCCCTAAGAGTTTTCAAATACGAGCGGCAAGAGCGCCCGCAGGATTCTTCCAGGAGGGGAGGGCATGATTCAAAATGTTACTTTCAAAATTAGAATACTTGTAATTTGAAATTTATACACCTTTTGTTGAAAATTATACACCTAATCCTATGGATTAGGGCAGAGATCGGCAAGCAACTTGCCCTCCCCTTTTTCAAAGGGAGAGCAAATACTTAATTTTTTGCTAATTCCAGGAGGTGCAAATGCTCTTCTTGCCTCCCCCCCCTCTACCCGGAGACGCCCTTAATCCTTTTTTGGGTTGCTGATTATGAATCTAAGGTCGAAATTGAAAAATTCAAAATGGCAGATCCAATTTCACGCAAATTGCTTAAATTTTTGCAATTCAGGCTCGCTATTTTAGATTCGCCATTTTGAATTTTTGAATTTTGACCTTAGATTCATAATCAGCGACCCCAAAAACCTAAAGTATACAAGTTTTATAACGATATTACTTATAGATAACTGTAAAATACATTTTTTCTGAAAAATATGCAATTTTTCACAATTTGTTTATTTATAGCATTGTTACAACTAACAAAATTTGATTCTTCATATTTTTTATATGTTTATTAACATCTTATAGATCTTAAAAGTACAAAAAATCCGGATGAAAAGATCAAAAACTTAGTTTAAATAATTAAAAATGAAGAAAAAAGGGTGGGATTGTGGGATCCCACCCAGGTAGCAAAATAAGTCATTTTGACGTCATTTTGACGACGTTAGACGTCATTTTGACGTCAAAATGACGACAAATAACGTCAACTTGCTACCTGGGCCATGCTTCAAAGGGTTAAGCATGGAGTATTCCGCAAAGCATCGTAACGCGCTACTTTTGTTATTTCGAAAACAAAAAGCGGAAGTGGTCGCTGAGAAAGAGAAAACTTGTTTGGAGAATCATCAGTCAGACATTTCCGGGAGCAGGATTCTTCTTGTTTCGTGGAGGCTTCCTTATCGCGCTTCGCCCACGCGCTTCGCCCTTCCTACGTACCGTAACCGGACGATCGAAACCCTGTTATGGTAATCGCAAACTTTCGCCAAACTCACGATACGCTCACTTTTGGTAGCTGTTTTAGCAGAAAGGATCGTCTGAGTTAATTAATTATCGCTAAGTTAGTTATCGTTCGCGGGAACGAAAGTTGGGATACCCGCACGCGTGCGTACGTAAACGTAGCTATTGTAACGGCGAGCGAACAGAACTCGGAGAATAAACCGGATTAAAATTAAACATTTGCTCGCCGGTTGCTCAATCCCGCCCGTTTCAATTTGCCGTACCGACTCACCTACGGGCTTGTCACTTTGCCCCGCGAGGGGTGAGTTTTCCATTTCAATCCGATTCGCCTTTTAATCACATTCACATATCTGCTGTCCTATTGGTAGCGAGTTCTAATTACGCTCGTATTTAGCGCAGAAAAATATCGCGGAGTAACGACTCACGCGAGTAATATGGAACAAATGTTTTTGTTGCTATTCACACAAAAAAGATTTTTGTGTGAAATTCCACAGATAATTATGATATATCGGTTCATTTTTACTTTCGTTTGGCGAGTTTTTCGGTTTGTTTTAGAGAGTGTAACGATCTCTCTCTTCTTCTCTCTGCGAAGCGCTTGACTATGCGCAATCAGAAAAACACTTGGTATTATTTAAACGTGATAGTTCGATCGGAAATTTGTTTATGTCATAAGTGGTGTGAAAACCGCAAATCGCGCGAAACGGTGAAAAAGCACGAGTAATAAGTGGAGTAACAAGAAAAAAGACGGAAGAAAATCGAATCGGCTGGCCATGCGGTATTGGATAACGCCGCAGGCATTGTTTCGCTTCAACGATGAACAAAACGCATACGGAACTGCAGCATACCGACAAAGAGAAGCGCGAAATCCCGGTATGGTGAAAATACGGCGTATCGATATCGAAAATTGTTCCACTGACTGCCCCGGGCTTCTTTCATGAATGGAGGGCTACGATGGTGTAAACACGCTTGCGTACCTTCCGCAATAATACGTTGTTTATCGCTTTATCCGCGATTAGGTGCACTCGAACCTTTAAATATCGCAGCTGCAAATAGCGCGAAAAAATAAATACAGATTACCCATTGTGAATGCGCGCTCGCGATAATAAAGCGCGGTGCAGAAACCGGTGGAACCGCGTTACATAATACATTTTTAATTAACGCAAAATTGCAGCCTTGCCTTTGCCGATATCGGGAAGGGAGATCGATGCGCTCCCAGATACAATCCATTTTATGAATTAACTAATTGTAAATAAAAAATGGGATTTATCCTGGAACAACGTGAACTCGCAGACGAGACCCGGGATCCGTTCCGACTCCTCGCGCTACGCGAATATCGATTACACTCCACGCAGCCATTCTTTCGCGACGCTCCGGTTTAAATTATGCCCACGATATTTAGCGAATGCTCAAAAGCCGCTCGTACGACAAACGAGCGCGAAAATCCATTCGCACGAAAACACCCTTAGCCTTACGTGTCCCCTTCTTCGTCCTCATTAAACTCCCTTTGTTTCTTCCCCCTTTGTTCCCGCGTTTTTAATTTTGGCACACGCGACCGCCTCTCTCTCTCTTTCTCTCTCTCTCTCTCTCGCAAAAATGCATTCTGCATCTTGCATCCTCCGGTTACCCACATTCGAGTTAATGTCGTGTTTTTAAAGAGTCCCAACTATCGCAGTAACAAGAAACAACCCCCTGGAGGAGAATTTCCATATATAACTGCGCGGAAAGTAATCTGGTAAGATCTCGGCAAACTTTTCCTCCTAGCTGCTACGAATAATGAGATCATTCCTTTAACTCTGTCGAAAGAACAAAAGAGCTAGTCACGTTGTGTAATAAACAAAGCGTGGTAAACTCAGCGCACTTTATAACGCGGAAACTTTCTATCAGCCTCTTGCGCACGAAATAGTAATGCGAATGCCCGATTATCGTATTGTCCGCCGTTATTATGCTGGAGACAATAATTTCTTGGCGCGGCGTATGTATTTATTGGGTATTGATCGAAGTGTCAAATTGTCAGTCTCATAAAGAAACGCTCGTTACTCAAGAAAATAATTGTTTTTCGATCGTACAATTCTCTCTACGATGAAACATGTCATATTTAAAATTATTTCATTCCGTGTTATTCCGCTAGCGCAGGAATAAATTTTACACATGGCGAATAAGAGAAAATTTCTTTATGCCCTTTTTTATTTTGAGATAAAGCGACGAGCGATGATCTCTTTAAAAAGTGCTCTGGTTCGTCTTCTCGCAAATGATTACGACATACGCGAACGCAATCGAATAAAATAACCGCAAACGTTTGCAAGGCGTGTCCTGCGTTCCAATACGCCGAACGAGACTGTCTATTTCAATGAATAGGTATTGCCAGCTTACCAAACACGCCAAGACGAAAATTGATGGAGACGACAATAAGGCGTCCGTGAGCGGCCAGGGCGGTTCCGTCAAATGAATTTCCGGCACCCCACGAATAGGAATCGCCATGAATAAGGAGGAGAGCCGGTAGCGAGTCCGCGATACTACCTGCAACATCAGAGAACATTCTACCATCTCTCCGCAAACATAAAGTGCATCATGCATGCGCGAATAAATATATTATCGAATAAATACATTAACGAATAAATACATTAACGAGTATACAGATAAGAACACTCGTACCAGTCGTACCACATCATCAAAACGCATTATCGCATCGTCTAAATTACATGATGATCATATCGAATAAAGACGTTGATTGAACGACGTTTATAATCTCCTTAATTATTCTTGACGGTAAATATTTTATTTGGCTTGAATTACAATTCTCTTTACAAAATTGCAATTTCCTCCGATTTTAATACATTCTCTGTCAAAGAATATGGGATCAAGTAAATGCGTGCATACAAAACTAATCCTGTTACGTAATGAGCGACATAAACACGATTAAGTGTCTTTTAAAAATTAGGCGCGGCCAGATAAAAATGCCAAAACAACCGGCTAAAAAGCGGCTTTAGGTTTCTATAAAATCTCGTAACCGAGATTAAGAGCTTATATGATTTTATAAGCCCGTGGTTTATAAAACACGCATTATGATTCCACGATTACATTGCACAATGTTTCCATCGACTAAAGATCGTATGTTTCACGAAAAAAATTACATAATCGCATTAGCACTAAATACAGACAATGTTTATAAAAAGAATCTCAATATCTATGTAGATATTGTCGATCGTTGAAAAATAAATTATGAAATATCTATGTTCGTATTCAAAATAATTTTTATAACGACGTATATTTTTATGACATACTTTTCTAACTAATAAACAGTTAAACATTTAACACACGATTTTCGATATTTTACGTATAAAAAGTGTCAGTTTGTTGGTCAAATGTGATTCTAAGCGATTCAAATATCGCAAATCACGAGGCATTTAGCTACTTGAGTGAAAGATCCCGATTTATACGTAAATCTTGAAGGGAGATTTTCCATAAAATCTGCATTTTACTATCTCTTAGCTCTTGTGACAGGGTAATGCGGCTGTCTCTATCAATCGCGACGTCAAATTCCCCGTAATGTGCAACGGCGATCGAAATATAATCATCCCGGGAACGAACTATCATGCCGAGCTAAGTGATGGCAAGGCGAGACACCTGTTGCGATCCTGATAGCGCGCGCTAGACGACAGATAGTTAAGTAGGTGAACGAGTAGGCGAATGAGACACGTCGTCTTCGTGAATCCGCCGTGCGTATTTTTCCATTGGGAGCTGCGAAAACCTGCTCCTACCCGGCCGCCTGTTTGCGATCGTATCTCAAAGCATTTACGAGCGACTCGGTGCTTTTATTGCTTCCTCAGTATCGACACTCATCTTTGTCGCGTTGCCTCGGAAGTTCATAAATTATAGATTTTTTTTTATGAACGCAAACTACGCGAATGCCAGTTTAGTTATTTACTACGCTACTTTAGATCTTCCTTTGCCGCTCTTTTAATCTATTTCTTAAGGAATAACAATAACCAAGTTCCAATGTTTTATACCAAGTCGTACACCACAATTGCGTATTAATAAAGTGACTTTAACGATACCATTTTCAGTTAAAGTCTAGTTTCCTGCAGACTTCTTAAATAAATAAGACTAATTTTCTTCATTTGCCGCTCAAGAAGACTAATTCAGCTGAGCTTTCATTAACGTTTATACGGTCGCTAGATTTTACATGCTTTATACTCGTTGGTATACTGGAAAAACTTTCAAGAAAAGCATTTGCTTTTCATCTTTTATGTCTTTTTCGGAACGAAGAGTGGCAGGAACATAATCTTATATCACAAGGGATGGGTGAAATTCTGGTTCCGCACGTATGAAGCATGTAGCGCTCGTGCTTCTATACATAGGTTCCAACTCGGCGTATAACGCGATTATGTAACATGTCGAGAAAGGGGAAAAGGAGGGGTAGATACCGGGGACCAATAAATTCATAAGCAAGTTAGCACAGATTCGGAAATGAGGAAGCTTTTTGAACGACCCGACATATATCAGGTACTAAAGTTTGCTCCTAACGCGAAAAGGTCGTTATCTCGAGGTCTTAACGAGAGAGATCACGAAGTCGTTATCGTGAACTAACAGCAATTTTGAGGCATTCCAACGCGTCCTTGTACAGTAAAAAAAGTGAAGGTCGCTGTACATATATATATATATATATCCTTTAACCCTTTGCGGACGGGGAGCATGTTTACGGGGAGCATGCTCTACGCTTATATTTCAGAAATTATTAGCCCGATTTTTATAAAACTTGAAATACAGAAGTTTTTTGATGGCCCTCTTCAATTTTGAAGTCAAAAATTTGAAATTCACAAAAAACTTCTGTATTTCAAGTTTCATAAAAATCGGGCTAATAGTTTCTGAAATATAAGCGGAGAGCATGTAAACATGCTCCCCGTCCACAAAGGGTTAATCAAGTTCTACATTATTAAGTTCTACAGTATTACACTCGTGAGATGACAAGTAGCAAAAATATTCTTTCCCTCAATTTTTTGATTCCCTGTTATTTTCTTAACTGCAATTTTATGGAAAATCGAGCTACAAAAACAATCGGAATCGGATTTACTTAAATAGATATTTTTCTGCAATTCTCTCTCTCTCTCTCAACGGTTTAAAAATGCGCACAATTAAAATCTTCGTAAAGTCGGACAGGTAATTAAAGTCCATCAGCTTCTCCAGATTCTGTTCCGTTCTACTATAGATAACGGCCGATCTTTGATCGCCGCCTTAAGTGCGAACAAATTAAAGAATCGATCCTGACGATGTGCATATATATCTCGGCACTTCTCGAAGTCCTCTTCATTATCGTGTCTTCTCTAGATTAATGTCGCGGCGGCCAGACAAGAAGAACGTCGAACCGATACGAAGCCACCTCACTCCCGCGGTGCTTGCAGGTTCTCTCACGTGAATCAAATAATCGACTGCAATGCACTACGGAATTGAGGATGCAACGCATCCCTAAACTTGCATTCCTTTACAGCAGTCCCTCCCTCCCGCTTCTTCCCTCTTCCTCACTGTCTCTCGCTCTACTCGAGGAGCTGCTTTCGCCGACGCTTTATCTTGTCCTTCCAATATCTTGGATCCCTTCGGCCCGCTTCATTTCTTCTCGTATGCAGCACCGGCCTCGCCATTGTGCCGCCGAGGCACCCTGGTTTCTCATCATTTCCCAGATAAAAGTGCGCTTTATTCTTTCATTCTTCTTCACAGCGACGGATTCCTCACGCGAGGCACGCGAATACGCACAAAGCCGGGGGATGCTAGCTCGATCGGGGAAACGACAGCCGGATGAATTCGCAGGCGGCACCCCCGCTCGCCCCCGTGTGTGTGTGTCCCGAATATTATTTTCACGTGATCCGCATTCACCGACACTCTCGCAGCGTTTCTCTGTGTATCGAAGTATATTGCCGTGGAGTATTGTATTAAATCTGCCTATATCAAATTTTTCCACGAGTGATCGCGTCACAAAGAATAACGTTCGCTTGCGAGCGGCTGACATAAATGGGAGATGATCGGCATATACGAAACGTAGCTAAATTTAACAGTATGAAGAAGAATACATCGTACGTTCGCAAAAAATTACTTTGCAATTAAAATTACATAGGAAAAATTATTAAATTATTAAATGATGAATAACACAGGACCACAAATTTTTTTTTTAATTGACACAAACTAGAGCACGTATACTATATGTATTTTGGGTCGCTGAAGTCGAATCCGTTGGTCGTTTTTGTCCACCACTAAGTTTTTTGTAAATTGCAAAGAAATGTATTAAATCACTTAAAATTTTTAACCATAACCGACACAACAAATTCCTTTTAAGGGTTAAAAGTCCTAACAATGTGCTTAATTTTGATCGCAATAAAACTTCTCCAACATGTCACATACTGTAGTTATAATATACCAAATTTCACTAAAATAGCCCTTTTTGCAACTTTAACTCAAAATTGTGACGTGATAGAGCATTTGGCCAGCGGCATTGTTTTTTGCGACCCAAAATCTATAAAAATCACCTACTCTGATCCCAGTTGATTTTCACAAATTTCTTTTTGTGGTCCTGTGTAATGAAGAGAAAGGTATTCGCTGCTTGTTTCTATCATACAGTTTGTTATAAATATAACATACTATTGATTATCTCATAATTTAAAAGATCTATATTCACACAGCAAATTTAATATGTACGATTTTTTTTCACACATCGTAATTATATTAAATAAAATTCTCACACATTAAGTAAATGAAACTTACAATTACACAAGCATTAAAATTAATCGAGAGATTATAGGTATCCGCTTTACTTTTCTATTCGCGATATAGCTATGGATTTTATATTTTTTATATCATAATTATATAAAATAAAATTCTGTTAAATATATAAAACTTATAATCACAAACTCGTTTAAACTAATCGCAGATTATAGCTATTTTTCTATTCGCAATATATCCATGAATAATATCTTATTTCTTATACTGTATACGGAAAAAATGGTTTTGCTGAAATATCTAAAAATTTGACCAGATACAGATTTGAAAATAATTTTGCTGGACCATCAAAATAATTACGTAGAACGCCCAAAATAGTTGCTAAAATATCACAACTTTTTATAGCATTGTCATCATGCTTGAGCATCCTACATAGTTATTTTTGATGGTCTAACAAAATTATTTTCAGATCTGTATCAGGCTAAATTTTTAGATACTCCAGCAAAATCGTTCTTTCCATGTAATTATACTAAATAAAATTCTCGTATTAAATAAGTAAAACTTATAATGCGTTTAAATTAAATAGTAGATCATGGCTATTTCTCTTTTCGCCATGTATCTATGAATGATATCGTAAGCATTCGAGATAAAGCATCGTCCAGAATTACGTCGTCGCCGCTGCGTAATAACAGATGTAGGATATAACTATAAAAGTAATTTCGCGACGATGATCCAAGACGAAAGAGCTCTCAATCTGTCGGATAAACGCTATATCGTTAAAATAAGCACGAATTCCGCGTGATATACGACGTATTACGCATTCCTCCCTGCGCAATCTACGTATTACTCGTAACTTTGTATGATCCCGTATTTCATCCGACACGGAGCTTCTACTCGAGTTGTTTGTGGATTACGCTTTTAACGTCGTATCAGAACTTTTAATGCAAATGTGAGATCGAAATTGCGGGTCTTCAGCCGTAGGGAATTACCGGTCTCTTTATTCATTTCGCACGATAAGTTCGGGGCGGAATTGAAGTAACGTTACGAGTTAAAGTAACGTTGTAAATTTCGAATCTTAAACGCCGCCATTGTGCGATCGCGGGATTACGGAAGCGTTCCGCTCGCATTTAAATTCCGCAAAGATATTACAGTCGCGTTTCAATAACGCGTCCCACTCGCGTCCGCTGAAGGAGTTCAAACTCTCGTCTGAATTTTCCGCGACGATATCCAGAGGATGGAAGATCGAAA
Organism: Aphaenogaster floridana; assembly: GCA_003063835.1. Taxonomy (NCBI): domain Eukaryota; kingdom Metazoa; phylum Arthropoda; class Insecta; order Hymenoptera; family Formicidae; genus Aphaenogaster; species Aphaenogaster floridana. Next base: position 258,536 of record NJRP01000231.1, on the reverse strand, counting down.
ACTAAGCTGCTTACGCGCGAGTAGTGACGATAGTGGTGGTGATGCTGCAGTTGCTGGCACCCCCTACGCATCGTCGGTGAGAGACAAGCATGAGAAAAAGCGCTTGCTTCTGTAAAAAGCAGCAAGAGGATTCAACGTGCGATAGCGAAGGAAGCAACGGCTCGTTCTCTTTAATCCGGCTGAAACGTCGGGTAGTTACGGCTTTTTATTCGACGGTATAATAGCGGCCCCTCTCTCTCTCTCTCTCTCTCTCTCTCTCTCTCTTTCTGCGAGAGATCGCATAGAACAAAAAAATGGAAAAATCACGAGAGAACCTCGCCGCATCGCGGACGATGTCTCTCATACGTGCGCTATCTCTGCCCGATCGCACCTTACGGAAATCACGATCCTTCGCGCGAGAGACTTCGCCTTTAATTAATCCCACATCCGCGTTGTATCTCGAGAGGCAGAGAATTTATTTTTCGTACGGATTTACACCCCTCTTATTAATGTACCGGCGCACGAACCCTCTCTCCCTCCGAGAAAGAAGTTCCCTTTGGTGAGTACGCGATAGATATCCGTGCTCTCTTAGCGAAAATTGGAATAGACATATTTATCTTGAAGCGCAGCAAAGCCAAACTGTTCGAGGAACGAACTGGGTCACAGATCTCTATACACACAGCCGGGGATATTACAGAATTCAACAAATCCGGCCGAATCCCTATCTGAAAATTTATCGCGGGATGCATTCCCGCTCTGTTGATCTCCATATCTATGATCCGTATATTGGTTCGCGTTTACACTTCATCTGAAAGTCTCTCGCTGTATTCGCAATCAGAAAAGCGTCTCCGCGAACCGCTCTTCGATCGATCCGCTCTTTTGTTACGGGCTTCCCGCTCCAGCTCTATCCCCACGCGCTAAGAGCCGTGAGAGAGAGAGAGAGAGAGAGAGAGAGAGAGAGGGATGGTAGGGGAAAGGGGTAAAAAGAGGTGGGAGCGTGGAGGAGTAGAGCTTTCTTGCGAAGGAAACCAGCGCGTCGCGACAGCGCGAAATCGCGACCACTAAAGTCGTCGCGTCGAGCTCTCGCTGCGGGTAACGTGATATTTTTTTTTCTCTCCCTCCCCTCCTCCCTACTCATCTCAAATAATACGACAGACTGACGTATGCTGTATTGAGATTAGCTCTAGCAACCTGCCAGAAGTCAGACCGCCGACAAAACGAATTGCTCGCAGCCGCGCCATAATCTTCTTGCGCTCTCTTCACGCTTCAATATTTAGCGGCAGCTAGACGGATATTCGAAGGGACGGGATGAGAAAGCGGGATGAAAGATGTACGCTATGGTAACCAGTGATCGTGATATCCCGTAATATCGCGCATGGATCATTCATGAGACAATCTTATACCGTCGGACAAGCTCAAAGGTCTCCTCCCCCCCCTCTCTCTCTTTCTTTTTCTTTCTCTCTCTCTTTCTCTCTATATATCTTTCATCAGTAAGAAGCTTAAGCAAGCAATTAAGGTCAACACGTCTCTCTCTCGGCGTTGAAAAGTTCATCCAAATTCCAAATGCGGTCGATAGCACTTAAATCCAGGGCGACGCGATACGAAGGAGGGTAATAATTTTTAGATGGATAATTATAATTTTACTTTCACATGAGATCTCGTTACGCCTCGTTGTTTTGGACCTTCGGCCGAATTACCGAGCGTCGCTGCATACAATGCACGCAGCCAGCGAGAAACGCTGAGCGGATCTATAGATAGAACGCTCGTCCGAATCGGCCGAACGTAATTTCAACGGAGGCACGCAACGTCATTTGCAAAACTCCGTGAATCTCTAACAGACCCGTGCACGCGCGTCCGATGAAAAAAAAGGAGCTCGCGAGCCAGCGCGTATCCTACTTGTCGCGCGGAATTATACGCGCGCGATGTCATTGTCACGTGTCATAACGCGCCGACGCTGCATTCCCGAACGCTTCGATAATCAGATTATCGCGGAATGAAATTGCGCCTCTCTCTTGCCCCCCGGTGCGGTTGGCGACGCGCTTTCGGAGTTTCGGGCAATCTCCCTAAAATTGGACGGCGCGGTGTTTCGGAAACAGTGTCTCGCGAAAATATCGTCAAACTTTACATCGGAAGATACATCCCGAAAAGTTCGGGCTTATGTTTCCGCGACGAATTTTCTGTTCGACAATGGACCGTATGGTGCACGGAGTAGGATTTTCCAAACAGTGCATCGCGAGAGTTTTACCGTGTTTTTCACGTATTTTTCATGAGAATTTTGTTTAGGATTTAGAATACAGCCTTTTCATTCCAAACAAGCAGAAAATAAGTCTTACAAAACATATATCGAAAATATTACATGCTTTTTTAACATTGTTTTCCAGTTAGAGTAAAACAGAAAATGCACTATAGCATTGATTAAAACTTTTTCACGTTACTTTAATCCATTAATCCTCAATTTATTTTTTAAATCGTCGAATTGTTAACAATTGTTTCATATTTTAAAAGGAACTACTGCAACAAAATTTTATTTTCTAGAAAAAGCACAAAGAACAGTCGAGAGCAACAATATATTTTAGAAACTTTATTACTACAAACTTTATCCTATTATTCTTTCTATAAAATATATATATAAAAGAATATTATATACGTTCTTTTAGTAAAATTTATTTTTGGCAAAGAAACAGTTTTTCCTAAAACAGCGATTAACAATAAAATGCTTTAAAACATATTTTTTATTTCTATCAAGCAGTACTTTTTCTTCAGTAGGGCCATTCTTTAGGATAACATCGCCGACTTACCGTGAGGAGCTTTGGGCACATAGAGGTTCAGATACAGGCAGTCTTCGCTCTGGTTGGCCAATACGGGCACGAGCCTCTTGAGGTAGGCCTGCCTCTGTCGCGGCAGACTCTCGTCCGGTGCCGGCGGCCGCTGCGGGCAAGCCGGCGGCATAGTGTCGGCGAGCTTGATGCCGCGCCAGGGTGTCGGGGTGACCGGCGGCATGTAGCGCAACGCGCCGAGCGGCGGCGTCGCGTACGGTACGCCGTAATAAGTCTCGACGGCCGTCGACGATCTGGCCTCGATGCCGCGCAGGAGGCCGTATCGCGTCTTGACCGTTCTGGTGCAGTACTTTTGAGTGCCGGCCAGCGCCTCGGTACCTGCCAGGCAGCACTGAGCGCAGAGTAGCGCCAGCAGGAAGACGCTTTTGGCAATACCGCCGT
>NJRP01000231.1:243947-255239 GCA_003063835.1 Aphaenogaster floridana | reverse complement strand
CTTCGTCGTCGCTCCCCTTGTCGCATTTGCCTCCTTTCCGCTTTCCCCGTTCCCAGCACTGTTGATTGGAAATCCCGCTTGTTTGGCGATCCCCCAGCTTCCCAGAAACCTCACGACACGCCGAGGAAACATCTCGTCCCCGGTGAAGAACATCGTGCCGCGTTCGATGCGATACGATAATATCGAGCCGCGGAGAACACTGCTGTCGGAGGACATGTCTAACTGACGGCCACCAGTCGCCGGTGAGGAGGACGGTGTCGGGAGGCGAGAGGTCTTTCCTCTTCCTCTTCCTCGGCAAAGAGGAGGAGGACGTCCGCATCGCGTCACGCCGCCGCGGACTGGCCCCTGCGGGCCCCGCATCTGTGGGGCCCTCCTGCCGATGGACGACCCCTTTCCTCTTCCGCTTCCGATTTCCGCTTTCCTTTCCCGTTCGCCGCCGCCGCCGCCGCCTTCTTGCCTGTCCTTCGCCCCTCCGTCCTCGCCGCCGGCAATTTTTTGCGCCTACCCTCTTCCTGCACCCCTTTCCGCACTACCGCCGCAACCACCCTTATCCCGTCGCCGCCGTCCACCCACTCCCACAGCTTCCGGTACGGCTTGCCGCCACCTCCAGTCCCGCACCCTCCAAGCGGCTTTCGCTCCCCGTCCGCCGTCTCGAATTCAGAATAGCGACTCGGTACTATTATCGCGCTGCTGCTTCTGCTGCTGCTGATCGACTCCGAGCAAACTCTCACTTCCATTCTCAGGTGCATGCGTTGCCCGCGCTGACGCTGAGCTGCCAATCTGGCGATTGATCGTCGTTACCGCGCGGCACGCGCGTATACACGACGCTCCGGTGACGATCGACGAGCTCGAATCGTCGGCAATGAATGATCCTGACGGAATCATCGGCGCCTAGAGTACGATGGTTCGATGCACCGCCCTCGGAGTCGCCGACGGAATCCTCAACGTCCTTTTGCACGTCCTCGACGCACGTGCTACGACTCGTCCCGGGAAAGCAAAGCCACTCGACGACGATTCATCGATCCTCGAAACTCCGCTTCTTGGTCTCGCTGGAAACCACCTGCTTTCGCCTCGCCGCGCGCCGCAACACGCTGCAACAACGCGCAAAGGGCGCTTCGTTAACGCGGTTTCTCTGGAAATTAATTTCACGTCAGGTCCGACTAACTCGATGGCAGTCGCGCGAGTGTAATAAATTTATAAACTTGAGAAAGACCTCCGCTGCGTGTACAATTCAAAATTTCACGAAACCTCACCAACCAGACAGATGTTGCTCGTGCCCGAGAACAAACGGCGCGAAAATTGCTACTGTCTGCCCAGTGAACCGGATAAATGTATGCTCGATATACTTTCGAGGGGACGATCGTGCGTGAAGCTCGCGTACCCCCAACGACGTTCCCTTCCCAACCCTGTCCTAATCCTGCAGCGGTTCGGCAAATTTCAAGGATTTTTTATTCTCTCTACATTTTTCTACGATTATTTATTCTTATCATATCGATTATTCTATGTTAAAAATACGCTTGTCTCGCTGACACATGTGTATTCTCTAGTTAACAAATCTTCATCAATAAACAGAACGCCTGATTTTTAGTTTATTGATTTTTGTTTAGTTATTAATACTACATAATTTCAGGAACCGCTTTCCTTTTTCTACTTGTTGTAAAGTAACGAGAAATGGAGTAGATATTTTGCGCGCCAATTCATGATAATATATATTTCCATATATTATTGCGGTGAAAACTGACCCCATTGTGGTAATAGCGCAAATTTGACCGTTCCGATTGCGTATTAATATGCAGATGTATGCATCAACCCTTTTGGATCGAATTTTCGGGAATTCAGCGACGCCGGACTTGAAATTTACGTTCGCTAAATCAGTAATTAATATACATTGCCGGAACCGCGGGCGTAATGAAAAATCGGATCGCACGGCCGGTCGGCCCGACAAAATCTAATTAATTGCAATGACGATGTAGTTTGATTCGAATGAGTTGCTCAAGCTGCTCGAATAACGCGAAATCCGATAACATTCAACTGTGGCTATGCGAGAATTTCCAATTTCCAACTTGAAGTAAACTATACTCCCTGGCTCTTGCATTCGGCGCTACGGCTTCAGCAACGTTTCAACCCTCCCCCATCCGGGGAGAGAAAGCAGTCTGCGCTTTAAATTATCACGAAGTTTCAGTTACGCTCTCCCGTTATAATGCTTTTTCCGAACGCCGAGCGAAATAGCGAGCTATTTTTCTGCGAAGGTCCACCTACGTGGCGAAATGACGTAATAGTCCCCCGTACTTTGTCGAGCGCGCAATTGTTGAGACAAGCCATATAAACGCAGGCAATTTCTTGCGCCCGCTACTCTTACTTTCTGAAACTTCCGGTGAGCAAGAAGTGTACCACCCACTTTCTTGACAGTGACGAATAAGTTATTGCTATAATGGCGAAAAACAAATGAAAGGTACCGAAAATAAAAATTGTGGATCTTAATTATCCTTAATCTTTTGCTCGTCCATTTAACTGTACATTACTTTAATGAAATATATAGAAGCCCGCACATCAAAGAGATTAATATAAATCGCAGCTGCTGCATATTCCATGTTGTTTATAAATGCCATTCATGCCTATCTGTGAAGGAAACTTCAGAATTATGAAAGCAAAGCTCGCTTTAAATGTAAACGGCGCCCCACGTAAATGGCTATTTGAAAGTTCAAATGCTAATTATATACTATACCTACAATTTTAATGTTAAACAAAGCTTCACGAATTCAATGCCTTTTTGACGCAATAACGGCGCAGGTTAATTGCAGCGAATACGAAATTCTTTTTCTCGCGCCTTTGTTATTCGATGGAACCGTGTCGGCTACAGTACAAAGTGAGTATTCCCGATTCCCGAGTTAGTCTGACTTGTCTTCTAAGTACTTTGCAGATCGGATTCCCGGAGGACCTTTTGACGGCGGAGCTGCGCGACGCCAACGTAGCCTCGAAAGTTCGAAAAGAGGAGCAAACTATCGTCGGATTACGCTCCGATTCAGCGCCATTCGAGCGAACAAGCAAAAACGGGATGCCAATGCCGAATCATAAGCGCGACAATCACGTCTGGCGAGCGAAATTAAATTCCGGGGCTCGCGCTAATTGCGAGAAGGGTGAGAGGGGTGGGAGGGGATGACCGGACGATTAATAATTCACTGGCGGCGGCGATAAGTTCGAAGTTTCCAGATGCACGGAGAAGAATCCGTGAGGAATTATCGAGGTGGCAACGTGAAAGGAAGAACGGATCCTTCGCGAAAAAACGCCGATATATTATCGCGGAAATTGCGCGAGTGCCGGCGTGACATTTTTGCACGGATCAACGAGAGCGCATCCTGCAAGAAATGGATGAGTCAAAGAGAATTGATGGCGATCCATTTTACAAAATTACGGATCCCCAATCTTCGAAATTGCGGATTAGCTTCACAATCATTCTCTCTCTCTCAATTCCTTCCGATATATTACACCCTATCTTTATGTAATAATTCAAATTGATGGAAAACATGGTCGAGAATTTAAATATATATTTGAAATAGAAAGAAAGAGACAAGAATTTAATAACTTCAATGACAATATATATATATATATATATATATATATATACTGACTTTCAAGATTAGAGATGCTATGTTTTAAAAATGCACTTCCTTCAAAATGCAATTTTTATCGTTAGATTTATCATCAAATTATTTCAAACTTTGCGTATTATAAAATGTCTAGAAATAATTAAAATAATCTAATATTATTATTTACATAATTATTACGTGTGATGAGAAGTTCTGCTCAGCATCTATCTACATTTTAACTTTATCTTATTGTTAGTTATAACTTGATATTTAGGCGGATTTTATAAAAAAAAATGATATGCTCAAGGGCTGTTAATTATTTGTGAAAAAAATTCAATTAAATAAGAGATTAAAATAACGTATATTAAGAATCGTATAAAGTGAGTGTGCGTAAACTAGTAAACGTAAATTATTTAATTATTAATTATTTACATTTTCTGTAAATAATGAAATAAAAGAGTACAAATGTACAAATTAAATAAAAAAGTTTTTTTTATTAAATATTAATTATTTACAGAAAATGTAAATAATTAATATTTAATAAAACTCTTTTATTTAATTTGTATTTAACAGTTTTCTGAATATTTGATCTTCAAAAAACTAGTCTCTCAAATCGGGAAATACTAAGTATTATGATTTACATTCTTTGTGATAATAATTGAACTTTATGGCGCAGTTATCATGTTGTTGATATAATATCCTCTTTTAATATATGTGTACGCAACAAACTCATATTGATCGAAAACGATACGCGAATTTCTCCAAATCTCGAAGCTATCATCGACGATGTTCCGGCGCCATATGTTTCAGATTCGTCTAATAGCCAGAAAAGTAAAGTCTACAAAAGCAACTCAATACGGTTATTCGCATAGAATACGATCTTACTGAGCCAATGCCATTCGTTTAGCTTAATGTTCGAGCAGGAACATTGCATTCGCATTTACGGGATAATCCTGAGAAACGTGAGGAACGCACCGAAGAACATCCAACTCCTTATCTAGGGTCGTCTCCTCGTATCACATAGTGCGTAATGGTTCACTCGATACTCTCGGTCAAATAACTTCCGTATCGGTCCAGATAATTTCGATTCTATCGCTCCGGCACCACACGCACCAACACGTAGCGCTTCGATCCATTCGACGCGGCTCGCATCACGTTAGCGGTCCGGGGTTGACGTTACGCTCTCGAGAACGACGCCAATTACGGATCCAGAGCGCGGTCCAGATCGCCCGAAGCGTCGTCAAGCCACGATAAAGCGGACGTTAGATGTTTGCCGCCTCAGGCCGACATTCTCCCCGCCTGAGCACCTTCTCGCCAGCTGTTGAATCGCGACGCGACGCGACGCGACGAGTGGTCTGCATGCGAGAGCGAGACTGCCGTGCCAACAAGACCAGCCGACCGACCAAACCCGTACCAACAACCAACCCCCAGGACGACCCGCACCCTTCGTGTGCGCGATCGACTGTCTGTCCCGGGCACTACTGACGCGCCGAGGGCCAGCAGCCGTGCGACCTCCGCGGAGGTGGCGGTGCTGATGCCTGCTGCTCTTGCCGCTGGTGGTGGTAGCGGCGGCGGTGGTAGTGGTGGAGGTGATGGAGGTGGAGGATGGTCCGGCACTCGAGGAAGCCGGGACAGCCACGGCGCCGACGCCTGGTTTGATTCCGACCAGCGGCCCGGTCGATAGCACCACGGCAACCCCCGGGTTGTTCCGGCTTCCCTCTCCCTCTCTCTCTCTCTCTCTCGCCATCCCGTTTTCTCTCTCTCTCGCTCACCCTCTCCCGCCGCCCCCACATCGGGAGCCTTCTATCCTGCTTCTTCCTCGTGCACGCGCAGCATCTTTTCTCCGGTCGCCGCCGCCGCCGCCGCCGCCGCCGCTACCACCGCTGCCGGCTCGTGCTCCATATCCTCGCGGCTGCCACCGCCGCCGCTGCGCCTTCGGTACCCACCGCATCTCACACACGCCACCCTTCGCTCCTGCCTGTCCTCCCTCACATACGAGAACGAGAAGGGCGCGAGCGAGAGCTGCCTGAAGAGGCTGCTTGGTGTGGGAAGCGAATTCTCTTCCCCCCCTCTCTCTATCTCTCTCTTTCTTCCCTCTCTCCCCGACATTCTCTCTCTCACTTCCTCTTTTCGTCTTTCGCTTTCCGTTCCACAACGGCGAGGCTGCCGGAGGCAGACGTCACCCACGCGACTCGCCTCGCGAAATAAGCGACTGGCGTTTGTGCGGCTGTGTTTCCGCCGGAGTGGTATCGCCGATCGTCGAGCTAATTCCTCGGTGTGCACAGTCAGATGAACCTGTCGATTCTCCGAGGCACAGATTTTGCGGGCGCGAAAAAAGAATTAATACCCCGGCGTTGCACGAGGTGTCCCTTGTAAAGGAACACGAAAAAAATATTTCCATCCCTTTTATAGACCGTTCTCCATGGGTTTCACAGGAGTTACCGTATTGCTGCAGCATATTTATAGTTATAGCGTAACGTGTTTTTCTGCGACCGTGCTTCCAGGGTAACACCCGAAATCGGTCATTTCGCGATCACGTCCATGCTTCTCGCGTGTTTTTTTTTCATCCTTTTGAAATATTCTCCTCGCATATACATACATCAAAATACGTAAAGTCTACACATTTTTTGCGAGCTTTAACTTTTTTCGGTGGTAGACATATTAATGAGAGCGGGAAGATCAATTTTTCATTAAAACATCGCATTTCCAGTCTACTTAAGAAAGTACAACGAAGTTCGTGGTGTTTAACATTGTATGAGTCTCTCTCCACTGGGTTAACACCTGGAACTCTTTCCCACCCTTAACACCTTCAATCATTTTAAAACTTAAATTGTTCATATCTGTTCTACACTTTCTGAGAAATTGGGTGCTACGCTCCGAGGAGTATAAACGAGCGGGGAGACCATTAACGTGCGAAATATCCGTATACCATGACCATACGGCCTCGTTGCGTTACATTTATTATGAGCCCCACAAATTCACATGCGCTCGAATAATCGAAGTCGGAAAATTGCGGAAAATCTTCCCGTTCTCAAAGACCGTCCGAATCGGATGGAACGCCAGAATATTTCATATCTAATCGTCCTGGTGGTTGGGATCTTAAGGATTTACGAAAACGCTTAATATAAAATTCAGGATCGCCGCTTGAACTTTACCGCCGCACTTTCGCAGCCCTATAAACCGGAGAATCTCCACATTCCGACGTTTTATCTCACGTCAGAGTCATCAAGAAGCAATATGCGGCAAAATTTCGCCGATCAAGACCCAGCTGCCTCTCGTTATAACACTTTCCGCAATCCCAAGAAGGGAAAGATCCCGAACTTTGCGTCTCTCTTACGCGAGGTAACATATTTGTCGAAAAACTTCACGTAACGCGCCGATCGGATTTTATTCTGATCTCTCCACGGTCGTTGTCCCGCACGGGCGATAAAATATCGGTGCGTTTGCGTCCCGCTATTATAATTCACTCGGCGATCGATCGAGGTCCCTTCATCGCCAGCTCGGTGAAGCTATCCGTTCGCGCCGTGCGAGTGTGCCACGCGTAAAGATCGCAAACTCGCGAAAGATTCAAATCGGGAATGCGAACGTCGAAGCCAAAACGTGCGCGAGAGCGTGCCGGTAAATTGCCTCGTTATCGTCGCCATCGCCATTATTTACGACCCTTAACGAGGGAAACCTCATACTCTCCACGGCCGTCAGACTCGCGCGAGGTAGTCGCCTACACGGGCGCCAGGCCACTTCCTCCATTTCCCGGTTCTCTTTCGCTTTTTCGCGCCTCCCCGTATTACTCTTCATCTCTCTCTCTCTCTCTCTCTTTCGTCGACGCTTCGCCCATGATTTACCTGTCACCCGATTGAAACATCACTCCGATTAATTAAAACCGAGCCGAGAATACATCAATTCAACTAGCTCGTTAAACTGCATGCCCGCGTTCCCCCGCGCGCGCAAAACCGTCGCTTTGGCCGGCCGCAACGGACACGATCGGTTAGACGACAACATTGACAAAGTTTGGAAATGCCCGCAGCCGACACTGACAAAGCCGTGGAAATTACCGTTTTTGCGCGAATCCCGCGCCTGACACTTGAGATCTTGCGGCATTTGTAAAAAAAAGGGGACTCCCCCCCCCGGGCGGTCTTCATATCCGAATTAATTCCCGCGGGCTAATTGAAGAATAATTCAGGATCGTCGAGAAGTAATGCAGTACGCTGCCCGATACACGTTTGATTAATGCACATTGAAGGGTCGCATTTGTTGCGTTAATGAACGCCGGTCCGTCCGCGCCGTATCTAACCGAATATAATTGAATCGAATCAAGAGGTGCAATCGCTTCCATTCAATTCGCGAGTCCTACACACGGTACAGCGGACAAATTGCGGCATTAGCGATCGCACGGGGGGCTCACAAAAAGCCCCATCAATGAATAGCGAAATTTACGAAAATTGAAGATCCTTCCTTACGTCACGTATTGTATGGTATACGTGTGTTCCGTTCCTCCATGCGTCCGGCAGATTAATCGTAGAAAACACAACGGGGCGCGCGTAACGGAAATAGCCCCTCGTGGGAGACCTCCCTCGAAATGATAAAGAGGGCGAGATCCTATCGCGAGAGATGTCCAGGTGGCTCGGCGAAATTGAAAAGTGCATGAATTTTCTCGGGGCGGCGCGCGGGGGTAGCAACACCCGGATACCGCGGGAGAGACACTCGCGCGGTAACCCTGAATTACGGGAGCGAGAGACCGCTTAACCGAGGGGGAAAAAATAAAACCGGGTGGAGAACGGAAATGAAATTGGCTACTCCCAGTCCGCTAAGGAAGCCCCGTTAATTAGCTGGCTGTATTCAGGGAGTCGTAAACCGGCAGGGCGAAGTTGGGTAGAATAAAGTCCGCGGAGGAAGGTCCCTCTCTCTTTTTCTCTTCTTCTTTTTTCTTCTTCTTCTTCTTCTTCTTCCCTCTCTCCGACAGCGGCGCGGCGGCGGCCGAGGGCCGCCCCAATTTCCGCGGCGGCGTTCTCGATCGATTTCGCGGTCGTTTCGCGGCGGCCAGATTAATGAATCGAATTTTCAGCTCGACGCCGGGCTTTTATCCACGACGAGACAAAGTAAAGTCTTAAAATGCGCGGCCTCAGAATGGATCCTCGTTACGGCGACGCCTTTTCGCGCGGAACTTCGTAAAACGCGATTATGCCATGCCGCGCCAAGCCGGTGCGTTCGCCTACGTTAATCCGATATTACGTTAATCCGATACTCGGACGTAAAATATTACGCGCGCGACGTTTCTGGTAAACGCGCGAATGCGCTAATATCGCGCGAAAAACAAGAAGATGGGCGTCAAGAGCACAGGCAGGGACAAAAGCTTTCGCAACGCGCTGCAAATTACGCCGTGCGCGCCTGCCCGCAGCTAATTATTATTAAAACGATTGTTAAAACGGCATGCACGTAACTCTCCCGTGAATTTTCGAATGAAATTCTGAAATTTTTAAGTATCCCACGTCACGTTCATTAATTACACAGGACCACAAATTTTTTTTGATTGACACAAACTAGACCACGTGTACTATACGTATTTCGGGTCGCTGAAGTCGAATCCGTTGGCCGTTTTTGTTCACTACGTCTAAGTTTTTTGTAAATTGCAAAGAAATGATATTAAATCACTTAAAACTTTTAACCATAACCGACACAACAATTTCCTTTTAAGGGTTAAAAGTCCTAACAATGGGCTTAATTTTGATTGCAATAAAACTTCTCCAACATGTCACATACTGCAGTTATAATATGCCAAGATTCACTAAAATAGCCCTTTTTTGCAACTTTAACTGCAATTAACTCAAAATTGTGACGTCATAGAGCAATGGCCAGCGGCATTGTTTTTTGCGACCCAAAATCTATAAGAATCACCTACTCTGATCCCAGTTGATTTTCACAAATTTCTTTTTGTGGTCCTGTGTTATCTACGCATGTGTACGTACGTGTGAGGATACGCTCGATACGGATGTGACGATAATCTAAAATAATGGAAAATATATAGACGTTATTATTCCACGAGAGGAGAATCTCGTCCCTCGGCCGGACCGCCTGTAGACCGCGGCAATTACCGCGCCCGTAATAAATCGTTAGCAGTTAAGAATTTCAAGCGGCGATTCGCGAGGAAGCTGCATCCTGCATCCGCGCGCGATAAAATTCATCTTCGGGACGCGACTGTCGCGCGGCTCGCGACGCGGAACGAAGATGGCCATCATTTCTGGAGTGTCTGGGAGTGACAGCTGTTTTAGGATAACCGCGCAGCGAGAAATACAATAACGAAACCGACATTCGCCGTAACGAATAGCCCCGAGTGCACCGCAATATCGTAACGAGGTTACACTATAAAGGATAACAACCGGAAATATATCTGGAAATACGGAAAATTGCGTAGACGGCAACGTGTATATAAAAGCGGACGGAGTCTGCGGGAATAGTTAAATCACAAGTTTTGATAAGCTTTTGCGCGTAGGTAGAACAGGCGTTAATATTTCACGCGGTACATGCAAACGAGTCAATCCCATCAGTTAAATTTAATCACTCGGCTTTCTAAACAAATCCCGAAATCATGTTCTCTCTCTCTCTCTCTCTCTCTCTCTCTCTCTCTCTCTCTCTATATATATATATATATATATATATATATATATATATATATATTTATATATCTATATTTATAATTACTTGTTACTAAAAATAGAATATACTCTAGCCTCCAACTCATTTTTATCGCAATTTTTTAAAATAACATTTTAAACGAATATTCCTCAATTTGAGAAAATTATTCGGACTTTCTAAGTTGATAGTGTTGTGACTAGCACGAAGGTAACAAATTCCGCTAATCCCTCATTTAGATGCGCAGACCGAAATGGGAATCGGCAGAAATGGATAGCGAGCTCCAAAAAGATTGAAAAGTGTTTTCAATCCTTTTTCCGTTTGGCGTTTTTTGTCCGTCGCTCGCATCGTCTACGAAACTTTCATTAGCGTCCGATTTTGTCAGGATTTTTGAGCGCTGTCGGAAAATGCCGATACGGCGGCGTGGCGCGCGCGAGAGAGATTTCATTATCAGAGATATCTTGCGCACGAGTTTATCAAATGCCATACACTCTACCGATCCGCTTCGCTTTTAGCGACGGCCCATGTCTCTCGAATATCGCTATGTCAGATTTTCTTCGACAGATACGATCGACAATCCGATCTCGTCCCGCCGTACTTGTAATCAAGCGCGTTTCTCTAATCGCGAGCTTTCGTGAAAGCACAATGGCAAATTGAGGCAAATGCGATCGACGATACGAAAGTACCGAGCAAGACGGCAGCTTAGCGACTACGCTCACGTAACATCGTTTTTTACTCTCTTCCTGGATGTTGCTCCTCGGCTCTCCCTGCTTGTCATTTAGTTAAAACTTAAGAGCTGATTTATGTACCTCCTTTGTAACACGGTGAAGAATCTAAAAACTTTAATCTTAATACTCCGCTGCTAAAAGCTGCCGTGGGCTATATACCTACAACGCATTTAGGGTCGAAACTTTCCAGCGATTTCGTTTTGTTTTTTTTTATGCAGAGTAAAAGCAAATAACCAAATATAAGGATAAATATAAGATATAAAATTAAATATTTTGCACAAGAATAAGACTATAGGACCGACGAAATTAAACAAATATGAGAAACGCTAATATCGGTCGCGGCGGATCTT
>NJRP01000231.1:194425-218737 GCA_003063835.1 Aphaenogaster floridana | reverse complement strand
GATCACTCTGGGATATCCTCAGGATAAAGTGTGCTGTGTGGGGTATTACACTCATCTATTGAGTGTATACCAAAGACCTGTTAAGAGTCAATTTTTAAATGTTCAATGTTAACACTCAAACTTGAGTGTGAACACTCAAAATTTGAGCGTATACACCCAAATTTGAGAGTAAACTCCCAAAATTGAGTGTCAATTTTTAAATGTTCAGTGTTTACACTCAAACTTGAATGTGAACACTGAGAATTTGAGTGTATACACTCAAATTTAAGGGTAAACTCCCAAAATTGAGTGTTAACACTCATTTTTGAGTGTAAACACTCAATATTTGAGTGTTTTTTCCGTAAGGGTGGTGCCGGGCTGCCGCTTTATATAGGGATATACGCGGCCACCACACTACATTTCTTTTCTTGTGAGCCTGCTGACATCAAGCGTAATCGCCTGCGCGGTTGCTGCCGTGCTGACATTAAACATAATTGGACATGTCGGACCTGGTGCAGGGGATTGCCACAAACCAGAGGAAGAAGAAGAAGCTGAAGGGGTCATCTTCGACGCATCTTAACTCCGCGCTCTTTCAAAAAAATAGAACGTTTTTATATTATAATCGCGCGAGAATATTGAAATTGCGAGATTACGTAATGTGTTCTGTGAGCTTGTAATCCGCTTTTCTTCGTAAACAAGAGCTTAATGAGAAGACTCTCCCATTCGGTACAATTGCCGCCAGCCTGGTGGCCTTTCAAATTCTCGCGAAGCGGATCACCTTCGTAACGCCAGCGGAAATTAAGGATAATTACCTCTGTTGAGAAATCCATAATACGCCGCTGTTTTCAGGAGCGAAATTAGATACGCGCGGAAATACTGACGGATGAAACGCTCGCAAAGTACTCTCCAAACTTTCAAGCGCTTTAGATTAAAGCCTCACTTTATTTGTACCCTGGGGGCACCCTCGTACCACTGCACCGCCACATATTCGTATTACCTAACTCCGCATTATGAGCATACGAGTGAGACGTTGAAGATCACCATTACGCAATAGGGATTCTAAGTAGACGTCGAAAAGCGCGATAAGGGCTGCAAAATCTCAAGTCGGTGAAGTCCGTTAGTATCATCATCATCCTGGGCGACATCGTCGAATGTGATTTTCCCAAGGAAGTAAGAGAGAGAGAGAGAGGGGGGGGGAACAACCATTTGCGCATCCATTGCAAGCGGAGAGGCGATGAGAGAATGAGAAAAGAGATATAATTCGATCCTGCCTCGAACGAATATCCTCATGTCATATAACTAACTCCGTGACGATTTAATCCTATATCGGATCTTCCATATATCGGCGAACATATCCCGGTATACAGCTGCCGCTAAACCGGACCTGAGGATAGTTCTCCAGGTTGTGTGCGGAATTATAAATGACACATACGTTTTTGTACACTGAGAAAAAAAAATTTGTTGAAAAACTAAAATATTTAGTCCAATACGTTTAACTAAAACATTAGTTGGTTTAACTAAACATTAGTTCACCGAAAAAATTGTATTCTACTTTAAAATAAACGCCAAGAGAATCTTCTTAATTTAAGAGAAGAATCTGTTAAACAGTATATCCTCTAAAGAGATATTCTTAACACGTAAGAATATTCTTACATATTAAGATTCTCCTCTTAAACTAAAAAGATCCTCTTGGCGCTTATTTTAGAGAAGAATACAATTTTTTCAGTGTTGAATTAACTAATTCTTGATTTAAAAATTTTGATGGTTGGCATGAATGAACTATACATTTTTTAATTCAATTAATGTTTAATTAATTCAATTAAACCAACTAATGTTTTAGTTGAACGTATCAGACTAAATATTTTAGTTTTTCAACAAACTTTTTTTCTTAGTGTAGGGCTTGGACGCGAGTCATAAACGTCAGACGAAACTGACCCTTATCCGAAAAAAGGTAATTAGATCCTGCAACTGTTTCAGAAACTTCTTACGCGCGCGTGTAATACCGCATTATTTGTTTCCCACACAAATAATGGATATTTGACGTTAACTCGTACAATTGACTGTTTCACTTGAATTATTAAAGCGACTATTTCGGAAACTTCTTGCCACCCCCACGCGCGACCGCGTGTAATACCGCACGAATAATGGACATTTAATGTCAAACGGTACAACTGTTTTAGTTATTGACGCTGTTATTATTAAAGCGAAATACAATAATAAAGCCCACGTATTTTCGAAACTTAAATTGCAATATTTAATTCGTATCCAGTGCTCCTACCCTAGGAGAACAGAAAAGTCAAAATAATGTCAATTTGACATCATATTGACCAAATTATGTCATTTTTTGGTCATGATTGAAATCTCGATTTAAAAATCAAAAAGACATAATAAAAAAGAAGTCAATATAAAGTCATTTTTAAGTCATCTGAGATCGAGATTTTAATCATGACCAAAAAATGACATAAATTTGGTCAATATGATGTCAAATTAACATTATTTTGACTTTTCTGTTCTCCTTGGGTAGTAGTCTTTACAAAAACATCCAGATCCACTTTCGTACATTCACGTTTCACTGCGACAGAAAAAGTTTATGTTGAATATTTGATAAATAAAACTGTTTTAAATAAAACTGTTTAACTTTAATAACTGTTTTGGCTAAAACTGCACGGATGTGCGAATAAATTAACGGGATACGTTGGAAGTTGCGGAATGTATGAGCGTTAAAATTTCAATCTGACGGAAAATTCGCGGACTCGGCTGCTAGACGTCGGGGGCTGGCGCTTTCTTCACCCCCGACTCGCTCGAGGCGATTAGCTCGTGCCGTAGCTGCAAATTCAATATTCTCTCCCGCTCGGGCCATAATTATCCGATACGCAGAACGCGGAACAGAGCGCGGTAAGTGCCGGATAAGTGCGCAACTATGAGCGTAACACCCCCACGTAACATCCGCGGCTAAATTTACCTGCTATTTTGCCAGGGCGCGCGAAACTTCGTTTCGCGGTTAAATCGCTTCGCAGTACTTACCATCAACGAGCATTAAGCTCGCGCGGGCAACTACTCAAGTCCTCCGGAATCTCCAGATGAGGATGCTCCGCCGGATTTCTTCGCGGCGACCTCGCGGACCGTGAAATTGACCAAACTTGCCGGGCCGCCGATGCGCATTCGTTCAATTTACCGTAACGGCCACAAATGTTTTAACTAAACTCGTTCGGCTCCTGCTTTGTAAGAACAAGATATTATACGTAGGGTAAAAAGGACGGAGAGACAAAGGTGGATAAGTAAGATTAAACGTTGAGTGCGGATGCGACTTCATTCAAAGGCCTCTATGTAAGGGATATATTGAGCACTGCTGCTTAGGCCCAGTTCCACAATATCCAGTTAACTTAACCGGCCGGTTATTCCATTGGAATTGACCAATCGCATTTGTTAATTTTGCTTAACGACAAATGCGATTGGTCAATTCCAATGGAATAACTGGCCGGTTAAGTTAACTGGAGATTGTGGAACTGGGCCTTAAGGAGTATCTGTTCTGCGTTGAATTGGAAAAATAGAGGGTTGATAAACACATGTTTGAATAAGGATATGCAGGGAAGATATGAAGTATGGAATGAAAGCGGCATCATGGACTATCAAATCAGTTACCAAACTCAGAGTAACGCAGCGAAGTATCGAACGAATTATGCTCGGAATCAGCCTGAGGGATCGAACGAATTATGCTCGGAATCAGCCTGAGGGATCGAGTAAGAAAATCAGAAGAACAAAGGTAGAAAATGTAATAGCAAGGATTGCAAAACTAAAATGGAACTGGGTGGGACACGTTGCAAGGCATGGAGACGAAAAATGGACAAAGCACACGTATAATGGAGACCAAGACAACATAAGCGAAATGTAGGCAGATCATAAAGGAGATGGATAGACGACATCAAAGAAAGAGTGGGCAAAAAATGGATGCAGGAGGCACAGAACGGATCAGAATGGAAGAAAAGGGGAGGCTTATATCCAGGAGTGGATGACTAAAAGCTGCTAAAGAAGAAGATGCGGGGAAGCGCATGTTGAAGTCGCGATTCAATGCAGTACACATACATACAATGATTAAAATTTATATTAACTAAATTTAATAACAGTGCTTAAAGTGTACAAGTAGTATAAAAGGTGATTCCTCTTAGGAATTTCAATTTCACCAACAACGGTTAATTTAACCGGACGGTTATTCCATTGGAATTGACCAATCGCATTTGTCGTTAAGCAAAATTGACAAATGCAATTGGTCAATTCCAATAGAATAACCGGCCGGTTAAGTTAACCGTGGTTGGTGAAATTGGCCCTTAATCGTACAATAACAAAATTGCGCCCACATGAAAAAGGGCCCAATGACGTAATTGATACCGCTAAGTAAATGTACACGTAGGACACAACGCAATAATCTTTCTTTATAATTATACCGTTTTTTGTATCTGTTTACTACCAATTTTATCAATCGAAAAAATCACTGCGTCGTTCCCATTACTCAGTGGCCTCAATTGTTCCACCTCACGTCAACAAAAATAAGCTCTGTATAAATAACGTTGTAAGATAAAAAATTGCGTCAGTCGCGTTTCCCAGGGCCGATATTCTTCTGCGTCAACCACGCCGGATCGATGACAGACAGACCGCGAAGGTAACATCTTCCGGTAGCTACGACCTCCGTGAACAGCAGTAACGGCGGTTTCGTACCGTGCAACGTCGAGGAAGGGTGTATGGTTACCGGCTGCTTCGAGTACACCTATGCCGAACGCGTAATACAATTACACGAGATTCTCTTTGCTTGCTCGTCGTAGGAAATTCGAGCGAGGCAGAGATATACACAACAAAGAGAAATAAAGAGACAAGAATGAACTGAAATTATTTATGATGTATTCCGCGCGTATCTATCCACACAGCTGCATCTTAAATCTTTATTATTTAAAGAAAAAAGTAAATATTGTAAAATGAATAAAAGAGAAAAGAATGATCAATTGCTAATCTGTTTATTACAATTCATTAAATTAACATAAAGAGGAACAACTGTGTATATAAGTATGAAGGCTTCAAGAATCAACATAATAAAAAATACCTATCTATAAAACTAATCATTACTCAATATATCGTATTTCAATAAACTCATTGAAAATAGTTTAGTCTTAATCAACAAAATTCCACAGTTCGTGTAGATTAATGTTTAAAAGATTTTCATGATATTACATTTTTATCAATGATTTCATAATAAAATTAGCTGGGAAAGGAGAGAATAATATTCAATATAACATCAGGAAACTGGCAGAAAGAAGAAAGTAATAGTGCAGAAATAATATTATGAGAGAGAACATATTCACTTACCGTGACATACGTCTGATCTCTCTGCAGCTCGGCGAGGTTCTCGTATAATCCCTCGAGGAAAGCTTTTCTGAGTTGCTTCGTATTCGTTCCGCAGCTCGCCTTCTCCAAATTCGCACGTTCCGCTAGCGCCGCAAGCTGTTGCCTCACTTCCGACCCATACTCCAGATTTCGATGGTGCAAGAAGTTCTCGTGGCACCACACCTTCTTCTGCGTAACGCTTTGGTATGCTCGGAACACATTTAACAATGTTACGTGATCTCCCTCAGGCGAAGCAAATCTGAAATCCCCCAATGAGAGTTACTCGGGTAATATTAAATAATAACTTAGGTAGCCAATCGCGAACCATGGTGGGAAAACACTCGCGAATACAGTGCTTCGTAAGTGCTTTCGAAAGTGTTCACACAGATTTTATTTTTACTTTATCTTTCTATTTCGTATGTTTACACACAACAGTAAATACGTTGTAAATAAGAGCTATACCGTGAGCGTGCGTTGTAAGCCTGTTCTCTCTTCGTGGGTGGGTCCATGAAAATCGATTCTCCCGATAATAAAGCGATAACCGTCAGTGCTTCCTCCAGACACCTGTGTTCCACCGACGCAAGGATCACTTTGGTAAATCGAGGGTCTAACGGGAATAGTGACATCGTTCGGCCGAGTGTAGTCAGCTGCGGTGGAGATCCTTTTAGGAGGGATTATATAAGAATTTATTGTCTCTAAAACTACCCTCAAAAGTAACCCTGTTACTCGCATCTTGCTCGATATAATGAAATAAAGACTTAACGCAAATCAATCATTTTCTTTCGTTATGTTTCAATCTCAATATAAAAAACATCTATCACATTCTGTTTTTGTATTAAATGAGGAAATTTTTATTTTAAAAATAGCATAAATAAAAATTAGTAAAAAATTTAATAAGAATTTAAGCATAACTGTTATTAAAGTAAAATTATTTTCTTTAAACGAATAAATGTAGAAAGTATTTTTAGTTGTAAATACACAGATATTAGTAGCGTTCGTTACCTTTAACTGCGCCTAGCTTTTCCAAACAATTCACGGCCATGTCTACACCCTCCTTAGGCGGTTTGTCCATGAAATCGAAGGTGGTAATATCGACGCCAATAGCGAGTAGTTGCAGAGCAACTCCCGCGAGAGAGCACCTTTGAATTTCTGGTATCGGCATATCCTTCATCTTCTCGAATTCATCTCGTGTGTAAACTCTATAACACTTGCCCGGTGCTTCGCGAGCGGCTCTACCGGCCCTTTGCCAGGCCTGAGCCTGTGAGATTTTTTCAACCCTCAATATGTCCAACCCCGTCATTGGATGATGCGTCCTCGCCTTGACAACACCGGTATCGATCACGTGGCGAATTCCTGTTTTTTTTTAAATGTCCTTGTTAAATTTTCAGGTCAGATTTTAAACGACTGTAAGTTCGTAAACAACGAACGCTATGTAATTAATAACAAATGAGCACGATGTTGAAAATAACATAATTAATCTCGTGCATGCAGTACGTCGCTTCGGTTGGAAAAACTTAATAAAAAACTTTTAAAAATAAATTTCCTTTACATCTTGTCTTATCTTTATAATTAAGCGTAAAAAAAACTTAGTGCTGATAAAAATATTTATTACTTCTTCTATTTTTGACTTAAAAAAGTAACAGAAAAAAATAGAGAGTAAGGGTATATACATACCGCCAATCGTGACGGACGTCTCGGCAACGTTTGTCGATAGTATTAATTTCCGCATTCCCGGTGCCGAAGGTTTGAAGGCCTCTAACTGCTGGTGAGTGGGCAGCGCTGCATATAAGGGAAAGACTTTTAGAGGCGGATACTCTTGTCCGTCCAGTTGTTTAGCCACTTGTCGGGCGGCCACTGCAGCCGCTTCTATTTCTTCTTGACCGGTCAAAAAGATGAGAATATCCTCACTAAAAAATGGAAAACCAAATAATTACTAGAATATAATTAGAATGATGTGTGGCTCCGTGTGAGGGCGATCGAATCCTGAGTTTGACTCTCACATTCTATATAAAATAATAACTTTATTAAATGCAAATAATAATAAAAATCAGGCATGCTAGATAGTACATATGTATATGAAATATAAATTCAGATATTAAATTGCAGACAAATATGTGCCTTGGTTCTCAAGAAATTGGAAGTTTGTGATGGAATTGTGATCCATTTCGAAAATAATAAATTCTTTAAAATATCAGAACATAATCTAGTCCTACATACGTCTTCTAAAACATACTGTTTATATTCTGCGTTTAGAATTTCGTGCTGTTCTTACTTTACGGGTGTCTCGCGGTGAATTTGAAACGCCGTAGCTAACGCGGCAAATGCGTAATCCTGCTGCGAGGAGACGGCGTGAAAAATCCTAACGGGATGCTGACGACCCTCCAGATACAGCGCCGGTGCCTGGAAGAACCCCTTGAATTTAACGGGGTCCATCGTGGCCGACATAATCAAAAGTTTCAAGGGCGGTAGATTCTTTAGCTTCCGCAAATTCTGAGCTCGTCTTGCCACGCCGAACAGAACGTCGGTCTGTACGGATCGCTCATGAGCTTCGTCGAGTATCACCACCTGTTGCAAAGTTGCAAAGTTATAAATTCATGCAATAATCGGGCGGGCAATCAGATAAGTAGCAAAGGGAGATGTTTAGAGAGATTCTCCAATTTTCAGGAAGGTTTTACTGCTAGTTTTAAATATAAAAACATCTTAACACAGAAAAGCCTTAATTTTTTGTTAAAATGTTAAAGCCTCTAATTTACAAGAACTTAATTTCATTCAAAATAGATTAGTTTCAGAATACAATTTGCATGAAACTCATGGACGCCTATGAGGGAGGGCAATGCCCCCCCCCCGGATTTTAATTTTTTCAGTTTAGAATGATTTTATGATTGACAACAAGATAATTTTTAGACAACAAGATAAAAATCAGCATAAATATTTCTTTAAAAAATATCATTTAAAAATACGTTTGTTTGGCATCTCTAAATATATTTATACCCTGCCCCCTCCCCTTAAAAAAAGTTATAAGTAAGGGCGCTCATATGATGAAACTAGCAAATTATAATATAATATTCCTAATATCTCTCGTTATGATCTCTCCAAATTTATCATTAAAAATTTCGTTGTTCATTTTTAATTTGAAATATAGTCTTGCTTCTCCAATGAGACTGCATCGCTTAATTAACAATTATGATAATAATACGATGATAATATGATGATATACCGAATAATCTGACAGGATCTCGTCGGTCATCGCCTCTCGCACCATCATGCCGTCCGTCAGATATTTAATCCTCGTCTGCGATGAGGTGCAATCCTCGAAACGGACGCAGTAGCCCACCAATTTTCCCGGTTTCATCCCCTGTTCCTGGGCGACCCGGCGCGCTATGCTCACCGCCGCTATTCGACGCGGTTGCGTGATGCCGATGCAGCCGGATGACCCAGCGATCCCGGCCTGGAGCAACAGCTGTGGGATCTGCGTGGTTTTACCGCTGCCGGTCTCGCCTATTATAATTAGAGTGCTGTGTCGGCGTATCTCCTCCAATAATCTGGAAATCCACAAGCGATCATTTCTATTAAATAAAGACGACGATTTGAGCGAAAAGATGTACAATATTAAATATATAAAAAGTATATGTATAATATTTAGTGGAAGTACATCCTGCCGATTTTGATGGAATACCCATTGTTAGAGATAATCTTTCGGAATTAAAGCCAAAATGTTTATATACTCTAATAAACATATACGCTGTATGTGGGCGATTATTATTAATTCTATTTATATATCTATTGTATATATAAGTATAGATTACATTATTTACTCTACTTGTATAATATTATATTTGTGTGTAATACAATATATGTAGCATAATATCTATTTTATAATATTTGTGTAATATAATGTATGTATATAATATTATGTAATATAATATATATTTTACTTGCGTAATAAAATTAATTAAAAATTTCATGTTTATTAAAAATAAAATTAAAAATGTATTGCGTATCATTTACATATGCGTGATGTATATAATGATACGATATATAATATCTTTTCATGTACACGGAGAAAGTTTTATATTAAAAATTACTTATAAAAATTTTTACTGTTTTTCACTAATGAGTTTAATAATTATTAATATAACATAGTAAAAATTTTTATAATTCCAGCAATAGTCCACGGCTACTGCCATACATAGTAATTTTTAATATAAAATTTCTCCGTGTATAATTTCTTTTAATAAAAATAAAAAGTATATTGTTTTTTTTTAGATAAGATAAATTTCAAAATAAAAAATTTTGTTTATTCTTTTATGCACTTAAATAATTATTATATATTATTATATATAGGACATAGGTAATTACATTTTATTATATATATATACAATTATTAAACCCACACAAATACACACACACACACACACACACACACACACACAGTGAGGTAGCCGGGGGGGGGAATTAGGGGGATAAATCCTCCCCGAAATTTTGGAACCAAATATGAAAATAAAAGATTGAAAGCCAAGAGAGAAATGAAATGGTAAATGCTTTAAGGTCTAAAGAAAATATTCTGAACGAATGTTGCTATCTTATTTAATTAAAAAAGTTGTAAGTTGTTCTGTGATTTTAATTTTTTAAAAATTCCCCCTGAAATAAAATCTTGGTTACGCCCCTGCACACACAGTTTGATTACTAAACGACATTATTATGTTACAAAATAGAAAAAACAGCAATCATAAAATATATATATATATATATTTCAATCAGTCGACAATTTTCAATACCTTTCAATATTTTAATATTTTATAACATAAAATTTGTATATTTTTCTTAAATTCTCACAAATTGTATAAGATTGCAAACAAATCAATCATCAAGTAACAGAAAAGAATGCAACATGCATTTTACATTCCAGAAACTGAGAAAGCTACAATCGGTCTCCCTACGTTCCTCAGTGCTAGCAAGTAGTAATCAATAGTAACAAAGTAAAAAAGATCTTTGATGAGAAATCTTGTTTGCTCCTACAGTATCTAAATTGAGTCCGAATACTGTTTCTCGATTGCCTTAGTTACCTTATATTAGTAAAAATGTATAATCAACCTGTATTATTTTCTACAACTGTTAGAAATTATATACATACGGCTATCGGATTTATATATTCCTAATCGAAATAAAAACATGAAACTCTAAAAATCGTATACTGTAGGATGCATGTAGTGTACTTTTGAGAGGGAAATTATTTTGATACACTTATCGTAAAAGAATTAAAAAAAACTTTGTCGTATACACACGAAGTAGAGAAACAGGCAGAGTCTTTGATACATTTTACCGTGCACGGAAAAACTTAAAAATATTATTCATCTACTGGTTGCGCTTCCTACTTTTGCTACCTGGGCATCGTACCTCTACCTTGTCGACCGTGAATAAGTATCGTGCCGAGATTATCCTAGCCATACGTTCAGGGATGGGCATTATTTGAGCATTTTATTTGAAATAAAAGTATTTATAAAATGTAAATGCCTATTTTAAATAGGCATTTTAAATGCTTTTTCCATTTTAAATTTCCATTTTAAAAGCACTTATAAAATGTAAAATGCCTATTTTAAATAGGCATTTTAAATGCATTTTCCATTTTAAATGCTTTTATTTCAAATATTTCTCTAATAATGCCCATCCCTGCATACGTTAATTCGCAATCAGCAGTGGGCCTCTATTTTGAAACATCCTGTATATGCGTCGCGTACACGACGACGAATGTCGTGGACGTCTTTTCCTTTTTGTCGCGCATGACACATGCAAAATACATCTCTCACTCGAGAAACTTACCGTTTACGGAGCATATAGACGGGCAGCGATTTTCTCCGCTGGTGCAAACCAACGTTCGCCCTGTCGCTGTTCTTTGTCGCGGCTCTGTTGTCCTCGTTCGTTTTCTGCACCTTGCTAGGATTATTGCGAAACACGACGGCGTTGGGCCGCTTCATGGCCAATTTCGACGACTTCCCCATCGCGCTGTACTTGGGATCCGCGTCGTCGTGGACCCTCATCTCGCCGTAGACCACTCGCGGTGCACTGGACGTGCCGGACGTTCGCGTGTACGCGCGTACAACATACACTGTGTATGCCACTTGCAAGCTGCATGCACGGCGGCACGGCCAAGCACGTGTTGCGCGCTACAGCTGTTCCGCACTACACTGTCCGAACGCCCTCTCGACGCGGCGTGGCGTGTGCGCTACGGAACGCTACGCCGCACGAAATGTCGAGAAATTTCTTAGAAATTCTTTACGGACGCGAACGGATGCGTGCGGCGTCCAGACAAAGAACACTTGGCGTTACGTATTTCCGGAGAAGCGACAAGATGCCACGTCCTGTATATAAAAGCCAATATTTTATAATATGCAATATTATCTAGTATAAATAATATAAAGTAAAATAATATTATAATTTTGTGTTTAAACAATAAACTTTTAATTTTTATTTAATATCTCAATATATTTTACATAATATATATATATATATTTGTTTTTATTTTAATATAATATATAAATATTTTTATTTAATATCAATATATTTTATATAATATATAAATATAAAATGTATATATATATATATATATATATATATATGCTATTAGTTTTCCTGAAAAATAATTAAATCAGGAAATCTGTTTCATATATGAAGTTACAAATCTCATTTTCGAAATCTCTCAGGATTTATAAAATTTTATGATTATCTTCATTTTTTTAAAATTTATACATAATCGTCTAATTGAAATCATATAAAGCTTATTTGAAGTTAAACAAAAATGTACCTATTAATCTCATTCAATTATGAACTCACATTTTTTCGTTTTCTTTTTCATTACTTTATTTATGCCTGCAGTTAATTAGGAAATTTCAAAGAATGCAAAAGTGAACTTCTTAATCAATAATTCTGTGTTTATATTTTCTTCATTATTATCAATGCACTAGTGATTGAAAGATCCACCCAACATGTTTGGTAACACTTTGAATATTTTTCATCATGATAAATAGAAGAGCTAAGCAGAGTTTGCGAATTATCAGTCCTCTCTGACTAAATGATACTAAATGTCAATGATTTAATGTCAACAACAAATTAGCGTGCACACCCACCTTATCATATTACGCAACAGTAATGTGTTCATGTCCAAACGTGGTCGAAATTAACTGGTCACGAGAGAGTCTTATCATCAAAGAATTTTGAGAACATCGCGCATATTAAAACGTACAAGGCAAAGAGTAAAATAACAGGCGGCTTTTTTATACAAACTTATATATCTTTTATACAATTATTATTTCACTAAAGTGATTTAAAGGAGAGATATTGGTCAGAGATCCGAACATTTATTATAACATTACATCAATATATATTACACGTTAAACATCTTATGGACAAGTAACTTCGCAACGCTTATCTTTTAAATTAGAGGTAGAGAGAATGATTTACGCTCTACCATCATTGATAAAAGATATAATTGTATTGGGCGGTATTCATAGTCAGTTCTTATATTTAAGACCGTCTTAAGCACGATCTCAAGATGCTATACAGTCATTTCATTGGCTGAGCGGGATCTTAAGTCCACCTAAAACCCGACTTAAGACGATCTTAAATATAAGAACCGACTATGAATACCGGCCATTATGTCGTCATAAATTATTAAAAGTTTTGTATAGCATATGTAATTGTAATCGCCAACGATCGAGACTATTAAAGAAACAGCTACAATTCAATCCTAAAATTAAATCTTGAATAGAATTGCGTTACGAAATTATCACAGATCAAGCTGTGTGTAATAGGAAGACAATGAGCGAATATTTCGACGAGATTTAGAAGTTTTTTTTACACACTTATTTATATTATGAATTTGCAGCTAAATTATCATCGTAATGGTCGATGAATCGGTGTAATTGCATGCGGTGGTACCTAGAATTTTAAAACGCGTGTTACTAAGGAGTTACGATTTACATGCGGATCTCTTTTTATTACTTATATTCTATTTTTACTGATCAAATCTATCACTTACGTCCATTTCGACCAATGTAAATTAACTTTAATCTCGGTTTAACTTACACCTTATCTCTAATTCTTAGAACTAAAAAAAGATAAAGAGTAAGTTAAACCGAGATTAAAGTTAATCTACATTGGTGGAAATAGAGAGACGTTAATGTTACAAAAAAATAAATAATATATATAATTTTAATAGAATCGATTTACCATTGCACCGATGCGAGACAAGTAACGATTTCGTATACTAATGTCAGATTGTGGTTGCATAAGACTATCAGCTGAGAAATCCGACGTGCATTCCGACGAGAGTAATTTTTCTCGCTCCAAACTTTCAGGCGTGCATTGAACCGCCTCATATCGTTCTCTTTGTCCTGGTGTCATGTTGAGATAACCACCGCTCGTTGCCATGTCCGACACCCAGATTGCACCGGCAGTTATCAGCGAAACTGTTGCAGCATGAAATATGTTATTTGTAAAATTCCGCGTTCCTACATGGAAACGTATCGTTCACTTGCAAGTTCATGAAAATACTCACTCCAAAGCCAACCGAGGAAGAACATCTCGAGCATTAAATATCCTCCTTTGTCGACGATTATACCAGCCACAATCGAGACTACAGCGAGACCTAAGTTTTGTACAGACTGCGCTCTGAAGGAATTATATTGATTTTATTTCTGAGCTCAAGCATACTCTCAAGCATTACTCTGCTCCAAGATTATCAATGAATAAATACTTACATTCCGTACGCAGTTCCGAGTTGATGCTCTGGTGTCACGAGAGCGATCAGAGGCCACAAGCTACTAGCAAGCATAGAATATGCCAGTCCCATAAGAACCATACATACATAGGGATTTAAATAGGTAAAAGCGAGTAATCCATGAGCAATAATAGTCACACAGATACTAATAAATACCCATGATACATTTTTACCCGTTCTATCTACTATGTAACCTAAGAGAGGCGAAGCTATCGCCGATATCGAATAAACAAGAGAATTCACTGTATTTGCAGCAGATGGTTCATATTCGTACTTCCGCTCGAAAAATACTCTGAAACAAAATTAACAAAACATTAACAAACATTAACCTTTTTTTTTCTTACATGTAAAATTATATATGAAAAATTGAATAAGAGAATTAGCTCCTAGAATGAATTTTAATGTGATATTATTATTTTATAGTCTTAGGCTGACGCAATTTGAAGTCGTATCATGCAATAAGTTTTTATGCTATCGAGCACTTACTTTCCCAAAGCGATAAAGGGGAATATCGCGACATAATACGCAATGCAAATAATCGCAACCAACCAAAAGATTGGTTTAAAATCCTTGACGTCCTTTAGACTAACAACTTGCGGCTCCTGTCCCTCTCCTCGTCGGAGCAATCTCTCAGCCCGCTTATCCATGAGACCCAATGCACAAGCGCAAATCATTGAAATCACACAAGTGATTGCTGCGAGAAAAAGAACTATGCCGATGCACTTAGGGCCTTTGTAATATTGAGATACGTAATTGTATACCGGCTCCATTACTAAGAAGTTCACTGTCGATCCTACTCGAGCAAAGCTCAACTGCAGTCCGAACACCATGTTTAATTCTTTACCCTTGAACCAAAGGACCGCGTAACTGTTCTGGGCAACTGCCAACGACTCTGCGCCGATTCTGCAGAAGAGGAAGAATTGTTGATTCGACTATTCTGTGATTTTTCAAACAACACATGATGGTTTTTAAAACATTCTGCATTATCTGACAGAATAATACTGAAAACATACCCGAAGACGAATCGACCAAGCATCATTAGCCAAAAAGCGTCAATCATAGCACCACTCGCAAAAATGATCTGGCCGATCAATGTGAGCCCCATGTATATCACCGTACCCAGCCGAATTCCAAAGACGCTATCCAACAGGAATCCACCAATAAAGCAGAGAATTACGTTCGGCCAGGAATATATGGAATACAGCAAAACAAATGTGCTAGTTGACATGTGCAAGTCAGTTTTAAAGTTATCCTGTAGTGCTCCAGGATTATCAAAGCAAAAATACGAGCCTGAAATAAAGAACATACATCCATTGAAAAATTCTTGTTAGAATCGCAATATTGAAAATGAAACAAATTTTTTAGAAAGTGTCTAGTGCTCCCCTTTTCAATTAGATAAATCTGAATGTTATTTGCTAAAAGCTTCACGGTTTGATAAACGAAGATATGTTCTATCATGTATGCATAGCTCGATTGTGTCATAGGTTCTAACATCGCTTATACAACATATGGCCAATATTTTTAGAAAAGGCGGCATGATAAACCGCACAAAGAGAGCGTTCATGATACGCCTTATCTATAAGCAATGTCAAATTTTTTCCTACGATTAATAAACAAGAAGACGTAAGACAGAATGCGCTTAAATAATTTCAATTTCAACTCAACTAATTATTCCTCAAATTATTCTCTCTTTCTCTCTGTATTAAATTTTGACTGCTGAGTCACAACTGAAACATTTCTGATAAACGAAGGCAAACAAGTGCTGTTAGCATCGCGTTTTACAAATGTGGATAGATTTCACTTATCAAACGTCAGAGATTTTAATATTGAACAAGATCTACATGAATAGTGCGAAATATTAAATTATTATAGCTAATATAGAAAAGTATTAAATAGCATTAAAGATATACTTGGTATATATACTCTTTGTTATTTCTTTCTCTCTGTATTAAAGTTTGGTTGTTGAGTCACAATTAAAGCATTTCTCATAAACGTAAGCAAACAAGTGCTGTTAGCATTGCGTTTTATAAAGGTGGAAAGATTTCGCTCAAATGTCAGAGATTTTAATATTAAATAAGTTCTACATGAATAGTGCAAAATATTAAATTATTAATATGAAATTCTTGGTTCTACACTAAAGAGGACTCGAACCGTGAGTCGAAACGTATGTAATATTGTTAACATTATGCGATTTAGCGTTTAAATAAACGCTCTTTAAGACCGATTTGATTTTATTGATTGTATTTGCACAAATATACCCAGTGCTGGATCTTAAGGCATTCTTGGTTCGTTATTTAATTTAATTAATTTTAGAGCCTTTATCGATTTAACTTTTAAATTATTATACTTGAGAAGTATTAAATAGCATCAATAGAAGTATTAACCCATACAGCACAGAAGTTGCAGCAACATTGCAGCAACATAACAACATTGTCGAAACATTGCTGCAATGCTACTGCAATGTTCTGTGCTGTATGGGAAGATATACTTGGTATTGTGAAAAGTACGTCAGAGATTTTAATATTGAATAAGTTCTACGTGAATAGCGCAAAACATTAAATTATTATACTTGAGAAGTTAATATTGAGAAGTATTAAATAGCATTAAGATATACTTGGTATTGTGAAAAGTATGTCAGACATTTTAATATTGAATAAGTTCTACATGGAATATTGCAAGATATTAAATTATTATACTTGAGAAGTTAATATTGAGAGGCATTAAATAGCATCAAGATATACTTGTTATCGTAAAGTATTAAAGTAAAAGTATTAACAACCTTGAAACGAATAGAATTCAAAAATCGAATGACTCGGTATCTGGAATAAAGTGCACCTCTATGCAAGAATATAGAAATTGCGGAAATCAGGGGCGTGACAATGGACCTTTAGCACGAGAGGAAACGAGATTACGCTCGGTTATGCGTCTCGTTCGCCGAGTCGTCGCGATAGCGATCCGCTCTTTTTGACAGTGACACCATTCGCGGCGCGAAGTGACAGATAAACAACAAATGACGCGTCGCCCGATGTAAACAACATCGCGTTCGCGAAGTTACGTCAGCTCCGTACCGAATCCGAGCAGACACATGAGCGCCAGGCCCAGAAATCGGTAGGGCGCCTTTTTCGGGCTGCAGCATCCTTGAAGGGCCGCCTCGTCCTCGGATCGGTCCAGATTGTCGCCGCCCGAGTTTTCCACCACGCCTCCCTCCATGTCGTCGCTATCGCGATGCTCCTGTTGTTATTCGCGATCTGTCGCGCTTTGTTGCCCGTCGGACGTTGACAGCACAGGCCGCGCTCCTCAGGTAAATTGAGTCCAGACAGTGATCAATTTGTGCCGCGTAACGCGTAACAGGATGTCCGCACCTCTCCTCCTTTCACATCATCGTGCACGCGATCACGCGAACAAAGGGGATCGGCGATCGGCCGCGATCGATGGAACGACGCCGATCGACTACTCCGACTGCATCGCGTGGCTGCCGAGTGCCGTCATTGTTGATCGCGTCAATCTGTCAGTGACAGTCAGTCGGCGCGTCGGATGCGTCATTCATCGAGATAGGTGCAATCGGCATGTGCGTGACGCGGCGAGCCTAGACTTTCTCACACGGCAAAATCCCTACGGACTGGAAGTACCAACTGGAACGAAGCAAACTAACTAGTTCGTTATTTGTACCCAAGGAGAACAGAAAAGTCAAAATGTCAATTTGACATCATACTGACCAAATTTATGTCATTTTTTGGTCATGATTGAAACCTCAATCTAAAAATCAAAAAGACAATAAAAAAGGAGTCAATATAAAGTCATTTTTAAGTCATCTGAGATCGAGATTTCAATCATGACCAAAAAATGACATAAATTTGGTCCATATGATGTCAAATTGACATTATTTTGACTTTTCTGTTCTCCTTGGGTAGTTTGTAGCTGGATTTTTATACCTCCTCCCCAGGAAGCAAAAAATCATTATTACAATGTTATTATAACGATATTCACTAACATGCAACATTTACAAGTATGTAATTTTTAACGTTGTATATATATATAGAATATGTAATACTAAACAAATATTTGCAGTAATGTTTTTAAAATATTTTAACAATGTTTGAAAAATCATGTTAATTTTTTAAAAATATTTATATAATATTATTTACAAACGTTCACAAAATATGCACATAAAATCAACATTTCTAAATGCTACTTTAATGTTTCTTGCTTACTGGGTCATTTTTTTTCTTCTTCTTTATTCCAAGAAGTCTAATTATTTTCTTGATTTCGAGTGCAGAAGATATAATATAGTGCAGCTACAAAGAACAGTTTTCTAATCTTCTTTGCGTGTTCTTGAGGCACGAAAAACGCATTATTATGCTATCACTAACTTCTAAAAAAACATTTCTTTCAATTATCTCAATTCTATAAAAATTTTATATCAAATGTTTTTTTATATCTCTGATATTTCATAAAACTGCAGAATTATCGCTCGAAGAATTCGCGCATGTGGAGAACCAAGGATGACTAAATCCTGATTAACGCAATCAGCGATTAATTTATCGAGTAATACCTGTAGTACTTTATTAATATGGATAAAATTATTAATTTTTTAAATATGATTTTTCCTACATTAAAACTGAATCTCAATTGTAAATTGTGCTTTCCTAAATAAAAAAATGCTGCAGTAAAATTTATATTTAAAGATGAATAGAGGAAGGAGGATGCTGACTAAGGAAATTTAAATTTTAAAAAACTCAATAGATGACTGAACAATAAAGCTTGATATTTAAAGTCTTTTGAAGTCCAGATAAATGAGCAAGTGAATTTCCCATGTATATCTAATAAAATTTGGATTGGTTATCCAAGAGATCCAAGAATCACTAAAACTACCACCGCCGATTAAATGGCCGTTTTTAAACTTTTGATTAAAAATTCTGTGTTATCGCTTTTCCTCAATTGACTTCACGATTTTTCCTTAATATACATATAACCAATTTTTCAATACCTATCTCTCTTCTTCTTTCGTTTCTTCTGATAAACATATTATCTGCATTTAATTGGAAAAAAATAAAACTTATTTAAAAACCTGTCATTTGACCGGTTTGGTAGAAATAAGTATAAATTGTCGGTAGCTTTAGTGTTAATCTTTAATTTCGTATGCAGGAATAATAACACCAAACTAGATTTTCATACATTTATTGCAAAAAGGTAACTTATGAGTTTACGTGAGACTGATGCTTAAAACTAGTTAAAATTCGAATGTTCGATCATTGAACAATCGGATGATAAAAAAAATGATGGTATCACCAGCTTTTTAGCCATTTTTTTAATTAACTTATAAATAAATGAACTAGTTTAACCAGTGACTTCTTCGGTAGCGCCTTCTTCAAATTCAAGCTTTACTTGACACTCCTCGGGAAGTCCCTCAACGTCCACCTCCGTTTCAGGTGCGTTCAGCATGTTCAGCGTGACCTCCGCCGATTTTCCCATCAGACCCTGGTTTCCCGACGTCGACTGCTGCTTTACAACTTGTTGTTGCTGAACTAATGTGGGTTGTTGCGCCTGCGGAGGTAGAATTTGTTGCTGCCTGACCGTCATTCCCGCTTCCTCAAACGCCTTCTTCTTCAGAGTGGTTCGAATCTGAGAGCTGGAAAAGAAAACGATACGTTTGGTGTGAGATTCGGACTGACTGCCTCAATGGCAGCCTTTGAAAACTTACACCGTCCGACTCTTGATGTGCTCGCTTATTCTGCTCAGTTCTTCGCTGAAGACTCTGACCGACTGACGGAGCATCTCAATATCCTCGTCAGCCCATTTACTACACATCGAGGGGGATAGGAAATTATGAAAAGAGCACGGGGCCTGCTATCATTGTATACGAAATGATACTCCAGTAGTATATAAAACGAACTTGTCAGGAACAAGAGAAGCTATATTTATAATCATATTACAACAATTAAAAATTATTCCCTATAAATTTCTATTACAGGGAGAATTGATTGCCATGTCGTTACACACAAGATATCTTGTTTTGTTCTTTGTAAATTTAATATTCTTTTTTTTCTCTTGCCATCTTCAAATACAATGCAATGTACTACCAGAGAATCACCCTATACAAATATTGCCATGATAATCGTGAAAGAACTAGAAATTGTTTGTGTAGCTTTGTCAAAATTACTTGTACTTTCCAGATTGTTAAGGGGTGCTTTCCAGCAATGTACACAGGCGACACTGTGTAACACAGTGAATCATTTCATCCTTGTTGTTTGCCAATGTTAAACAAGGATGAAATGATTCACTGTGTTACACATTGGCTATGTTTACACCGAGAGACCTATGCGCGGCCTGACCTATACCTTGACCCAAAGTAGGTCTGGCTACCAAGTGTTTAAAGCGATCGGCCTAAATAATTTAGGTCGAATTTGGGGTATAGGCCGCGGCCTAAACGCACGGTGTAAACATAGCCAGTGCCCTTGCTGGAAAGCTCCCAAGATCATCTGCATTGGTACCAAACAATACTATATATCTTACAGATTTAGTTGAATTTAGTTTAACTTACCCTGCTAAGGAATCTGACGTAGGATGCAGCTGCATTGTCAGCTCACCTAGCTTGTTGAAGGCCACTCCAGCTGCAGCGAAGATCTCACCCACCTAAACATGAATAGTATTTTGATTCATAACAGTCAATCATTAACGTTAGTTACATTCAACTAAAAGTTCTTCCAAGTTCTGTCGGCTTAACCTAAAAATACAATAACCTTTTCCGTTAATTCGACTTTTCCTTTATTCCACAACATTGTGCAAGACTCGTGAAACAAAATAAAATATGACTGGACAAAACTGCCCAAAATTGTCGGCTTTTATACTCACCTTGCTCGCAGAATTCATGTTGGTATCGTTGCTATTATTGTTGTGCTGGATTATTATGATCGCAACAAAAACTATATGGACCGGAGCGACGATATTCGTACACTGTTGGCACTATCTCGAATTTTGAGGATTTAAATTTCTATCGGTGATCATGAGGCAAGTAATGCCGATAATTTACCTGTCGTCGATAAAGCCCCTAGTGACTTTACCAATAATCGCAGAATCTTTTTTTATATATTTACGACGAAAAAATTTAACCAGGGTGTGCCGGAGATTTCAAGATTACGTCTACATGGATTATTTATATGTTACCTACGTGATGTTTACACGAACTTTTTTCATGTAGATTATACGGAAAGAATGGTTTTGCTGAAATATTAAAAAATTTGGCCAGATACAGATCTGAAAAATAATTTTGTAGGATCATCAAAATAATTATGTAGGACGCCTAAAATAGTTGCTAGAATATCAAAACTTTTTGCAGCATTATCATTATGTTGGAGTGTCCTATATAATTATTTTGATGATCCAACAAAATTATTTTTCAGATCTGTATCTGGCCAAATTTTTCAATATTTCAGCAAAACCGTTCTTTCCGTGTATAAAAAATGTAAACTATTATAAGTTGGATAGCATAATGCAAATAAAGAACAATTAAATTATAAAATAATAAACTGTATTTAACTGTAGCATATTAATTATGAAGATATTTAATATAGTAATTGCAACTGAAAAATCAAAATTGCAAACGAAATGCTAATCTCCGATGTGTGATAATTACAAATTACTAATTGTTTACATAGATGACACGTAAAACATAGTTTACTTACATTGTTTACGCGTAGATGTAGACTACATTTTACGCGTAAACGACCAACCCTGAATTTAACTTCTCAAAAATCGATAAAAATAAGGTAAGAGATGGTAAACTTTAATAATTCTAATAGAATCTAATAGATGCTTTAGCATTATTATTACTAAATTTAATACTCGTAGGTATATATGTACGTATGGTATATCAACGGCCCGTCGTCCTTTTTATGTACTTGGCGTCGCGACGCTACCGCGTCGCTTGATCGTTCGCATTTGCTGATCTTTTACGATTCCTGCTTCCTTTCATAAAACAAAAGCATGCGTCCCCATTTGTTGCCCTCGGTAATGGTGACTCTTCGAAAGTTGCACAGCCTCCTCAAAATACCCTCTATATGCTTCACCAGATCGCCGGTGTATTTCAGTTCCTTCAGTAGCGGAAAGTCCCGCAAGTTCGCTTTTCGCAGCCTCCTCGAAGCGTTTTTGTAACATCTCCAAGGCTGCGGCTCGACGACGATCATTTCCGTCAGCTCGCAGACCTTTCGCAGGAACTCCTCCAGACCGTCGTCGCCGTGATTCAGATGAATCCACATGGTGATCGAGAAGCAGAACACCACGTCGAATCGCGTTTTATCAAGCTGTGCCAGATATCGTCTCAGCGTTTCGCCGCAGTCCTCGGACAAGAAGTCCAGACACTCGAAGGTCACGCGATCCGGGCGCGGATTGCGCTCGCGCGCTCTCTCGATCAGGATCGGGTCCAGATCCACGCCGATTAAGGAGATCTCGGGCTGATCTTGCGACATGGCCTCCTCGAGGAAGTCGCGTAGCATGTATGTGAGATCCTGCAAAATGCGTCGCACAGCTGAGTGAAGAATTAAATATAAACACGGAAAGAACGGTTTTGCTGAAATATCTAAAAATTTAGTCAGATACGCATCTGAAAATAATTTTGGTAGACCATCAAAAGAATCATGGAGGTCGCTCAAGCATAATGATAAAGCATAATGAAAAAAGTTTTGACGTTCTAGCAACCAGTTTAAGAGAGAGTATCTTACATAATTATTGTGATAACCCAATAAAATTATTTTCAAATCTATATCTGGTTAAATTTTTAAATACTTTAGCAAAACCGTTTTTTCTGTAAATATGTAAAATTATATATGTGTATATTCTTGTAGCAACAAATCGTAGAATTGAGTCTAAATTTATTTTACTTAATGCAAAAACTCGATAGAGTATCGCTATTCGTACATATTTCTTGATTGTCATTGTTAAATAAATTTAAATATTTAACACTAAAACTACCGACAATTTATATATATACCTATTTCTACCGAATCGGATTATATGTATATTAAGAAAAAATCGTGAAGTCAATTGAGAAAAAGCGATAACATTGCAGAATTTTTAATCAAAAGTTTAAAAACGGTCATTTGACCGGCGGTGGTAGTTTTAGTGTTAATCAAAAATTTTAAAACGGTAATTTGACCGGCGGTGGTAGGTTTAGTCTTAATCTTAAACTGCAAAATTGACTTAAAATAAAAATTAAAATTGATAAACACATACGAAAATTAACATTTAATATTTGAACAATGCACCAAAAAGTTATAAGCTAGCTAAATTTATCAACATAAAACATATTCAATTTGTATCCCCTGAAATTCGAAATATTAGAAATAGGATAACCAAATTAGTTTAACGTCGTGTTTTCTTAATAGGAGTTCCGCTTTGAATTATCCAAGCAGTCTCCAGCTAAGAGGAAACACGACAGTTGTGAAGGCATTCCGTATAATTAAGAAAAACGTATTAGCTTCAACGAAGAGGAACGAGAAAGACGACACGTACAGGAATTAAATTTCTAACAAGGACAAAGGATACGAATTCCGGAAGCGGATGCCTGCTGCGCGAGCGAAAAGCTGAAAGGGGGATAAACTCGACCAAAATTAGACGCGGCCGTTTGTAGTTTCGGATCACGAAGGCCGAGCCATCCCGTTTTCGGCTGGCCCATACGTCCCCGACAGCTGTGCCGCCGCTGCTCTTACCCCGGCGTTACAGCCGACGTCTAGACCCGCGTATTTCCGGGCCGGATGGGCGACCCGTTGCCGCTGCCACACGCCACGCGGAAGTTGCCGCACGCGCTCTTCCGCAGCATGGAATTGGTAATAATTCATGAAGTTCCCGTGCCTGACAGCGCCCGGATCCGTTTTCTCGTCGCTCTTCTCGCATTCGCCTGCAGCACCGCTGTTGCTCATATTCCGTTTTTTTTTATTTTTCGGAAAAATCTGAAACAGACAACGAAACAGGAACGTCGCTACGCGGGCACGCAGTACATCGATGTTATAACTTCGGCGTAAATCAGGCCGTGTAAACGTAATCAATACGAATTATATACATAAGAAAGGCTTGGTTATAAAAATCCAGGCTTGGTTAATGTTACCGAGCACTTTGGTGAAATAGTTTCAACTAAACGTATAATAAGTATTACATAATTTAGTTGGCTCAACTAAACAAAATTTGCTCTT
>NJRP01000231.1:153451-167312 GCA_003063835.1 Aphaenogaster floridana | reverse complement strand
TAATTATTGGCAAAAATTTTACATGGGTCATACTATGCCTATATCGTAATTGTCGTCAACATAAATGGTAACGCTTACTATAAAAATGATATTCGTAACTAATAATCATTTACTATGTCATTATAGTTCCAAATGTCATACATTTTTCTCTCAGTGTAGATGATACGCAA
Organism: Aphaenogaster floridana; assembly: GCA_003063835.1. Lineage (NCBI taxonomy): Eukaryota > Metazoa > Arthropoda > Insecta > Hymenoptera > Formicidae > Aphaenogaster > Aphaenogaster floridana. Next base: position 167,142 of record NJRP01000231.1, on the reverse strand, counting down.
TTGAAGGAGACACGCAATTTTCGGTGTTATCGAGAGTGGAAATGAGTTTTTCTGAATGAGAAAAATACTTTATTATTATGCAATGCGGCGGAGCAAAACAAGACCTTTAGCACAAAATCATTACAAAATCATACACATAACTTACTTCTAAGAATGCTAACGTTGTCACAACACTCGCGTTATCAGCATACTTTGTATAGTGACGAAGTTTCGTGTCGCATTGCTTGGCATAATTTGCATTAGTTAGAATTAATTAATGTCCCACTGTCGGCCAATCACTCACGCATTTCGATCGTAGAAAGAAAATGGATTTACATATACATATCCGATAAATTCTCGCCTTTCACCGTTTCGATTCAGAAAATGCGGACTTAATATCCGCTAAACGCCTGGCGCTCGCGTAATTAACCACTCTCGAGCATTTTTCACGCAAATTATCACAATACAGTCTTCCAAATTGGTCTTCAAATACTCGGCCACGGTCACGAAACTTTCGCGAACGTAAAAAGTCGGATGTCAACCGGAGATAAGATAAACTGCGTTTATTCCCTTATATAATACTTCCCTCTTTTATGTGTATCCTGCTTAATTATACCCGCATTTTACACCCTCCTTCCTTAAATTGATTTCAGCATTAATATTAGCCACAAAGGTGCGACTTCCGCGAAGATAAAAGGATCGCATATTATGACCGCAGAGGGAAAATGAACTATCTTTTCACTCGCGTCCCGCTTTATTAACCGCATCCTGTGCCGACTATTTACTTCTATCGCTTGCGCTTTGTGTATCCTGCTTGGAATTAGTCAGCCGGGTATTCGTGTGAACTTGTGAAGGAGCAATAATAGCCTGCCGGCACTGTACGGGTCGCAGCAGGTCGCCACACGGTCAGGTAAGAATTTTTTCACGAGCAAGATCTGGAAAAGGATATGCGCATCCTGTGGACGTTAATGCCTGCGTTTCCACGTGTTATTTTCGCCAAACAGCTGCCTCAGTGGGCCGGACGCGAAAGAATGCTTTCGACAGAGAAAGAATGCTTTCGACACAAATTTTTCGTCCTTAACTAAATCTCGCAATAACACGGAAAATTACATAAGAATTCTAAAAAAAAAAAAAAAAAGACAGAACTGCTGATAAGCTCGCCATTATCGAATGATAACGAAGAAGATAACCAAAACAATCCCGTGATAAAAATTTGAACAGGTTTCGTAAGTGATGTTAATTAATAATCTAAACAAAAGATATTATTGAAGATGTATCTAATTAAATAATTAGAAATATTTTTTATATATACCTCAATGGCATTCGATTTGACAGTCCAATTTCTCTAATTAATTTAACTGAAAAAATAGAAGGAATTACATTTTTTGGTTGAAATAATTAAATATTTGGTTGAGCCTATATTAACCAAATTATTTGGTTACGTCTACCAAATTTTGATTATAACAACAAAATTATTTTTTCAGTGTATAAGCATTAAAATCCAGTTTAGTTCATATACCCCTTATTATTTCATTTCATTTTTAATTCGCTGAGTCTTTGTGTTTTCTTTTATTTGTTTAAATAGACTATTTATTAATATCGCTTGACCATTGAAATTCTATCACCACGCTCATCTACTTTTCACACAATATTCCGTGGACATAGGACGCTGTTTTCAGTTTTGAGACCATGTCCAGCGGACACGTCAAGCCAGTGCTCTCCTCCGCAGCTCGTTTATCTTCTTTCTACAACATTTCCTTCCATTATGTCGTTTCCGTGCGCTCTGCGTAGGAGGATCCATAACATCCTCTCTTGCCGGCGACTTCCTCGAGATCGTCTCGATTCGCAGGACGACGAGCGGACGCTTCTAAGTTAATTCTTCTCTCTCTCTTTCTCTTCTCCGTCTCGAAGCATCCGAGGCGCAAAAACAGCCGGCGAACCGGTTCGAGAATTTTTCGTCGGTTCCTCGTCCCGGACTTCAGACCGGTATCCCTCGCAAAAGCGCAACGCGTAGGCAGACAGCAATCCCATGCGCCGCGCGGATTTGCGTTTCGCAAATCGCATGCGACGCGCGTTCCACGCAAGGCTGGCTCGTTATTCGTCGCACGAGAGAACGAGAAGTCCGCCTCAATTGTACAAGGTGTACAACGCAAAACGCCGAGTTGGCGTCGAGTTTGGATTTTTACATAAACTCGCCAGATTCCATTCACGCGCTCGTATTCAGAGTTCGTATTCGCGTATCAACGAATTATATCCACTCGCAGTATTTTATTGATAAAGAAACGTCGCCAATCCGAAAATTCTAACTTTCGGACGAAATTGCCTTTGCTCTTTTCCAAGATATAATAATAGTAATATAATAAAATAACGTATTAAAGGAAAATAAAGGAAGGTGTTTTCTACGTGAGTATAAATAATGCAGGAATGTATCAAGAATTTTTTATAATAGAAGAATGTTGATATTTGAACACTCTGAAGTGGCGTAACTTGGTGAAGTAACTTGGAAAAGCGACTTTCCATGCGTTTAATTATATGATATTTTTCTGTGTTTCGTGATATTTATGAAATAAACTTTCGATGTATAGTGCAGAGAATATTCAGACGATATTTGTAATTCTCTTTGGGCAAATCCATTCGGACCTTAATTGGAATCAAACGTATTGGACGAAATCAACGTACTCTATGGAGGACAGGGTTCCAGTGAAGGTCGATTCGCTGTATCGACGTGTCCTTCGCAAGAAAGCTCGCGGGTATCACGGTGAATGAACGTTGCCTTCATTGTCGGATTTCGCAATCTCCACGTCGCCGTACTTCGACGGAGGCCGTAGCTCCCGAGATTTTGTGATCTCGACGATCGTAATGCGTGCCTTTGTTACTTTTTACAAAGCGCTCGCACAAAGAGAGAGAGAGATATCTACAAATTTACCTTAATTCTTTCACGTCTAACTCTTTTTCAGAAAAGAACGTATCTATTTTAATCATTTTTATGTCCAAAATCTTTAGAACGCTACGCGTCAAACCTTTCACAGTTAATTTGAAAATTTTCAGATCTGAGTACGCAAATAATTTTTTATATTTTATAAAAGCATTTATCACAATGTACCTTTTGATTAAAGTTCAAACAGCCACCTTTAAAATGAGTTCTCTTTGATCTTAATGACTCAATATTTACCAGAGATATGATTTTTTAAACCTGCTGGGATATACATGTCCCACTGGGATCAACGGATTAAAATCGAAAACGCAAATATATCATATAGTCATTTATAAAAGGCCTTAAAAACAAGGCTGTTATACAATTTCTTAAATTAAAAATTGACATTTACGAATTTGTAATCAACTTTTCATATATCGTAGACTTTTGCTTTTCGGCACAAAATATTAAATCTTACATTAAATTCATCTCAAATTAAATTTATGTCAATTAAAAACAATTTAGAAAGAATCCATTTATACGCCGCACCTTCGTAGCGAATTAACGGATCTTTGAAATTAATCGATGCAAAATTCCGCATCTATACAGGATGAGTCCTCGGTTTCTTAACTGACAGGCTGAATAATGAGCGAAGATTGGAGTCGCGTCTTGCGAAGATAGTAGGCTTCTTCTATCGGAGGAAGTAGCGCGTAATTTTGTGCCGGTGGGCTGCGACTTCCGCGTCTCGGTTCCTGTTTGCGGTGGCACAAGGAGTTCCATATCGGGGGCAGATAACAGTCCCTAGCCACATACGTGTGCGCACGTCTGCAGTACAGTAATTCCCAATACGGTAATTCTCCGTGAAATCGCGTGATTCGCCAAAATAAATCCGCCGTAAGAAATCTTTGTCACTTGATCTCTCCTTGTTAGCGCACATTCGTCGTGCGACATTTTAATTTTTAATCGTGACAAAAGGGACAAAAGAAATACAGCATATAAATATATACACAATACTTGAGTTTATCTTCTCGGTATCAAATGACAAATGTTTGTCATTTGACAAAGTCAGTTAGAAATTGCAAGTAAGAATATGTCAATAAAAATATATAAAGGAACGAAGTACGTAGCTGTCGTATTTAACAAGATATATAATAAGATAACAAGATATATATATTTATATATAACAAGATATATATATATATATATATATATAAGGATATTTTTTTATGTATATGATCATATGTGTGTTATAGCACGACTGGAATAACTGGCTATCGGTTATTGTATACCACATTTATATTTTTATTGTATACCACATTTATATTTTTAATTGTGTATTTGTTCTTGGTATAGTATACACGGAAAAAACGATAAGGTTGCCACAACCACAATTGGTACAGCAAACATGGTGAATGTTGAGACAAACATAGTGAATGTTGAGACAAACGTATATAGATGCACCACACAAAACAATGTGAATGTGACAACCACAGGACGTGGCTGTACCAAATTGTGGTTGTGGCAACCTTATTGTTTTTTTCCGTGTAGAAGTATGAAATATTAAAAGCTCAGTGGCGCACGCGAACCGCGCGCTTTGTATTGTTCTAGTATAATATATTATATATAATATCGAGTACGATAAAAGATTGCTTAACTAGAGACTATGTAATTTTGTTATCGCGTTTTAAAAGCTTTAGCTATTATTATTATTGGGAAAGAATAAAAATACAACGTTTAAGCGATTAGCTTTCTATGATATTATTGATTACACAGAACCACAATTTTTTTTAATTGACACAAACTAGACCACGTGTACTATACGTATTTTGGGTCGCTGAAGTCGAATCCGTTGGCCGTTTTTGTCCACCACGTCTAAGTTTTTTGTAAATTGCAAAGAAATGTATTAAATCACTTAAAATTTTTAACCATAACCGACACAACAAATTCCTTTTAAGGGTTAAAAGTCCTAACAATGTGCTTAATTTTGATTGCAATAAAACTTCTCCAACATGTCACATACTGTAGTTATAATATGCCAAAATTCACTAAAATAGCCCTTTTTTGCAACTTTAACTGCAATTAACTCAAAATTATGACGTGATAGAGCAATTTGGCCAGCGTCATTGTTTTTTGTGACCCAAAATCTATAAGAATCACCTACTCTGATCCCAGTTGATTTTCACAAATTTCTTTTTGTGGTCCTGTGTTATTTGTCTTAATCACTTGATATTTATCTTAATTACTTGATTACTTATTATTAAAGTGAACAAGATATCTGTCGGAAAATAATCAAAAATTCCCAAAAGGCGAGTTTCATTTTAATCCGACATGTGAAAAGAACGGCAAATGAATGGAGACGGATAAGGAATTATGTAATATTAATAATACGAATAATCGAATACTTAATACCACCTCCCTCTCCCTCTCTCTCTCTCTCTCTCTCTTTAATATTTTTACATAATATATTGAAATATATTAATTATGAAAGTAACTTTTGTTTGCGTTTAAACACAAAGAAAATATAATATTATAAATTGGATTTTCCGTAAATAAATATTCATTATGGAACTAACACTCGTAATAACTCGAATTAATTGTAAGATTAACGCGAGTAAGACTGATGTAATAAAAAGGAATTACACAATTATGTATTCTCATATCACATTAAATATCGATCGATCATTCCGTAAAGGAGGAATATTGCTTAAATTGCTGATAATTGTGTGGTTTCAAGGAAATAGCTAAACTAATCATCGGCCAGTTAAACTGTACACAAGAAGCGATGAGTAATAATCGTCTGTGATTATCGACATCCGGTTTCTTGGCGAAACGATAGTTTCGCGAGCGGCAACGTGAAATGGGACAATTTTGCGCGATTGCATTCTCCCGACTGTTTATTGCACATCGCGTAGTCACTGGACTGTGCCATAATGGAAAGTTACATTAAATCGTGCAATATATTATGAAGACAGCGTGACGATGCATGCGCGAAAGGCAGTGCTTGCACAGAAAAGCTTCAATCACTGGTCACCTCTCTCTGATTAAGCGACCAGATTACAAGAAGTTCGTTTCGCGTGCGTATATTTTAAAGTGACGTGCGAACAACGTGCGAGGTGAAATGGAATACCCGATTTATCATCAAGTAAGTGGATCATTAATTCTTTAACAATAAAATTAATCATTATATATAGTAAATATAAATAATGAATCTATTTGTATGAAAATTTAATCAAGTACGTATTTAATTTAATCTTAATTTCATTAAGAAGTTACAAGAAGATGCGATAATAATTTTATCGTAGAAAAATTGCCAAGTTATGTCTAATGTAGGTATATTTAGGATTGTTCGCAAATGCTTCAAAAATGTAAAAATTATTATTGTCTTATCTGTTTTGTATGTTATTGCATATTACGTGGAAACAATTGAGTTTATCGCGTAACCTCTTTTTGTTTCCGAAGTGAACAAAGTAATTTTTCTTGCAATTGCATCGATAAACACTCAATGGACATCTCACAATCAACAGCAAAATTTCTCATTCACATTAATGTGACATTTACCATCGGCACGGTCTCATCTCGTGCTTACGCATTTACGTCTTGTTTACATCAGATGATGTAATTTAGTGAGAATAACGTCCTTTTTTGTTCCCTTTCCGGTAAAATTAATCTCGCTGTTAAAAATCGAAAAGCGAAAAGGAGAAAGAATCTGTAGAGGACAATGAAATAACAAAATGTCCAAATATAAGATATCTTTTTCTTTGTTTCTTATTATTTAATTTTTTAATGTTTAGTTAATGTAACCTTAGCTGAAGAAGACTACAAGTATAGTCGAAACGTATACATATGTAATTTTATTATATTATTGATTATATATTTATTTTTTTTCGTATAACACCTGTATTTGCTTGATTACTATCTCTTTGCTCATTGCTTTGCATATACATATATCAAGCTTAAGATTTTTAATAAGATATCGTTATCTATATTTAATCACTGATATAATATTGCAAGGGCCAAAGAACATTTTTTTAGAAAAACAATCTCTTCTGTTGTTTCATCAGTCCAGGAGCTCAAGTAAAAATAGTTCGAAACGTTTCATGATATTCCAACACACATACACTTTTCGTTTTATTTTTATCTGTCTTTTTATTCAAACTCACGGATATTTTTATCATGTACAGCGGGAATAGGCGGAATTAAATGCCTAATAAATCTCAAACTTCAAGGCTTTTAAGAAGTCCGGCAGAATATAATATTACTGAAGAATATTCATCAATTTTCTGAAGTTACACGTATAGTCAGAATAATTGCTTTTTCTAATCGCCGATTCTCTGACTAACTTAGGAAAGTTAATTTTTCTTTAGCGACAATATATTTTCGTAAAATAAAAAGAAAAGCATCTCCCCTCTCTCTCTCTCTCTCTCTCTTTTTCTCTCCTTGCTTGAAAATTATGCTTCTTGAGTACTATTCGAAAAATGATTAAACTTATGTTGCGATGAGTTTGTCACTTCGAGGAATTGAAAATATCGATTAGCAAGGAACGTTCAGTGCATAACAACGGCGCAACACGTGCGAGATAGGCGAAGGGATCTTCGCATTCCTTCACCAGTCTCCATTGTTTTCTAATCAGTGAACAGGATTCCGCATATTTCTCGATGACTAACTCATTCAGTAGTCATGACGCGTAAATAACTACTGACCGAATCGTTCGAGAATCGAGGTATTGCACGCGTGATAGCGACAATAGCAACCACTGGCTGGTTTGCTCATTACCAAAAATTTTTAGTGGCACGTTGAACGAAACACATGTATAGCAACGTTAACTATTCGCATAACTTAAGCAAAATTTCAATATTGTAATTTTTAAACCGGCTTCTTTGACGTCGAGAAATGAAACCAAGCAAAAGTAATTAGCATTAATGTCTAAAATCAACTAATCAAACAAAGAACGATACTTCCTATTATTTATCAATTTTCGACATATACGCACAAGTCGATGTACGAATCAAGGAAAGTTTAACAAAGGAATGACTCATCTGAAGTTAAATCTCACGTGTTCGCACAAGATCGTCGATCGAGGATCTATATTAAGAAGGCGAATATTCAGAACCTGTAGCGCGCCAGAAAATCGTCTGGACACGCAAAGACATAATTATTAATTACGAAGGCTATCTTGCTATCATATTCATTAATCACTAGTCCATCGGTCTTTTTATTCTTAACAGAATTTGGAAATTTAACTGTTTAAGCGCGGTCTAAAAGCATTAGCCCTTAATTAGCTTTGCTAGTTGACACTCGCCAGTTGTTAGCCGATTAGAAGAGCGTGTTAATGAAGAGACGCATTAAAATCCTGTTGAACAAGAGACAAATATCTCGTAAATTTAAAACACTTTCGGGTGCGCAATCAAACCAGCAGACCCGCGCAAAAATAAATACGCAGATACACGTTCGATCGCAAAAAGAGAAGAACGTGTATTAATTGCGTGGTTGTTTGCCAAGAACAAACACCATTTCCGAATAAATTTCGTCCGATAATCACGGGCCGCTAATCAATGAACCGTCGACAGCGCGACCAAAGTCAATCGCATGTCGCATGATGAAATATCCGCACGAGTGACAGCAAGCAGCAAGTATCGAAAGATCGGAATGTTTAAAAACTTAGTAAAAATGCCGGCTCCGTGCGCGCGCGCGCGCGCGCACGATAAAGGATACTGCGGTGTCGTCACTCCTCCTAAAGAGAAAAAACAGAACCAGTTCTACGGATTGTTGCCCGACGATAATTTCGGCCATGCTCCGAACACGAGACGATGTCGTGCCGAGGTAGATAATCGTTATTTACAGATTCTTACGGAAGAACTGTAGAAATTCTATCATATATTTGTTATCATGATTGATTTACACAAATTTGTCATTTGTTGAAGAAGACAATAGAAATTCGGTTTCTACCACTACTTGATTTTTATGATCGTAGGTCAGATATTTCAAATTGGATAGATTAAGCACTATTGTGTTTTATCAAGCAATTATACATTAATTTACTTTAGAAATTCTATCATGTTTGTTATCATGACTGATTTACACAATTCTATCATTTCTTGAAAAACACAATAGAAATTCGGTTGCTACCACTACTTGACTTTTATTATTAGGTCAAGTATCGTCAAATTAAACGGATTAAGCACTATTGTGTTTTACCAAGCGATAATCTACTTAGCTTTTGTCTTGAAGGACATAATCGATAGTCGATATACAATTCTCGCGTGTGCACGTTTGGTGAAAGAATATCGTATGCAAGGGCGTCCACGGGGGAAGGGAGGACAAGTAGGGCATTTGCCCCCCCTAGAATTAGCAAAAAATTAAGTATTTGCTATTCCTTTGAATAAAGGAAGGGTAAGTTGTGCTAATCTTGCCGATCTCTGCCCTAATCCATAGGATTAGGTGTATCATTTTCAACAAAAGGTGTATAAATTTCAAATTATAAGTATTCTAATTCTGGAAATAACATTTTGAATCATGCTCCCCCTGGAAAACATCTTGCGCCCTTGATCGTATGCACAATTTTTTAAGGAAAGTTGGCAGAAAATTAGAATATAAGCAATCAATTTAGCGATTGTGTGTAACGTAATATCTCCCTTTCTCATCTTTCCCCTTCAGCGAATTGCAAAAATTTACAAGATAATTGCAAAACTTGTAAATAAACGGCGGAGACTTCTCTCTCGGCCGCCTCGATCGGCGACATAACCGAGGACAAGCCCGCACAGAAAAAAATAGATTGATACAGCCAAGTTATAGCTTGCTGACGTAAGTATAATATTTATAACTAACCCCTTGTCTACAATACGTATTTAAGGCGTTAAGATTTAAGAAATTGACCAATCACAGTCGTATATGAGGAGAATAAACGACTGTGATTGGTCTATTTCTTAAGTCTTAACGCCTTAAATACGCATTGTAGACAAGGGGTAAGGGATTTGATAGTGTAGCAAAGAAAATATATCTAAAAGCAATTTTGAGCATATTTCGAGGGGCTATTCACTCAGCTATTGGATGTACACGTGATTACAAAGTACAGTTGATTACAATTGATTACAGTTGATTACGATGTGATTACAACTACTAAAGTGACTTTATATGATTGTTTGAAATCAATTGTGATCACAGTTGATTTCATTGTGATTACAAATAATATCACAGTGATTACAAATGATATCATTGTGATTACAAATGATTTCATTGCGATTACAAATGATTTCATTGCGATTACAAATTATTTTAGCAACGATTTCACGCGATTTCTTACTTATTTTTCTTTGATTACACTGATTACGCTTTTGTTTAATGTAAATGATTTCAAAATATATTGCAAGATTACACGTGATTACGAATTGATTTCACTGTTGATTACACATAATTACAAATCAGGTGTACATCTGATTTCATTAGTGAATGGCCCCTCGGCATATTTTCTTTGTTACACTATGAAATTTGCTTAATTATAAATATTAAACTTGCGTTAGCGCAAGCTATAACTTGACTGTATCAACCAATCTATTTTTTTCCGTGAGAGTAAAAAGTGTCGCGAGATAAATCTTCCCCCCAAGCGGATCTGGATAAGAGCGGAAATATCTCTGCGAGCGTTGGTACCCGTGTACTTCAAACGCCGCGTGTTCGAACTGTAACTCATGCACTTTTCTTAATCGTAACGTGTTTGCAAATATTTCGCGATAATGTCGACGGTGTCCGGCGCTGTCGAAACGCGCGGCTGCCGGCGCGCGATAACGCGCGCGGACTTTCCGGATCTCATCTCGCAAGACGGCCGTCGCGTTGCGACAAGCCACGCGGCGCGTGTAAGGCTAGTGGCACATACAAAAACGTAAGCAGTAAGTAAATCGACCAATCGCAATCAAGCAGTAAGGCAATAACGTAAGCAGTAGCAAATAAAAAAATTTCCATTTCCTTACTGCTTATGTTTTTCTATGTGCCACTAGCTTAAGGGCTATGGCACACAAAAAAAATGTACGCAATAAAACTTAAACTTAAGCGAATGGACCAATCATAAGTTTTGAGTTTTAAGATGGCGTTCTTAAGTCTCGATTGTGATTGGTCGATTCGCTTAAGTTCAAGTCTTACTGCGTACGTTTTTTTTGTGTGCCTTGGCTCTAATTCACGGGGCATTATCGATCGCGCCTGTAATCCTCCTTCCTCGCGGTTTATCGCGTCCGCTCCACGCGTCCAGCTGATCGTCGCCGCGCCGTAAGCACCTACGTAAGCGGAATGGCGTGTGCGGGATAAAAAAAAAGGTGGCCCCGGGATTGACCAATATCCGGCGACGGCCGGAACGCGCGGGATACGTTTGGAAACGAAGGCCTGGCCTGACTCGAACGTGACCCAAGCGCCACGCAATCATGGCCATATCTGTCTCTCTTTCGTTCTCTCTCTCTCTCTCTCTCTTTCTCTTTTGAGAGATGTATGTGAACGCGGTCGCACACACGTCCGCGATACCCGGAGTCGTTTTCTGCGTGCGTATGTACTTCGAAATACAGAATATATGGAATAAATCGACGATTCAGCGCGCGCGCACGCACACGTATGTTAATGCCAATTGCCAATTTCAGGAAATGAATTTGAATGTCCTACACGGAAAGAATGGTTTTAATTAAATATTTAAAATTTTGGCCAAATACAGATCTGAAAATAATTTTGTTAGACTATCAAAAGTACCTAAGTAGAACGCTCAAAATAATTGATAGAATACTGAAACTTTTTCCAGCATTATCATCATGCTTGAGTGTCTTACTTGGTTACTTTTGATGGTTTAATAAAATTATTGTTCTTTCCGAGGGGTAAACCGCTGACCAAAATTATGTACACCAATGCCTAGTAATGCCCAAAATTGGGCATTACTAAGTACACAAAGTACACTAAAAGTGCACAAAAGTACACTAAAAGTACACAATTTTTGGGCATTACTAGTGAATTTTTTATGTAATGCCCACTAATGTGCCCTAATAATGCCCACTAATGCCCCAAATCTGTACACCGCAATGCCCTCAGCGGTTTACCCCTCGGTTCTTTCCGTGTAGAGTTCTTCAGATTTAAAATTAAATCGTGTCGGAATTACGTGAACAAGTGCAAAAACCACTTTGCAAAAAGGCGTATGCATTTCTGGCGTAAATCATATGATTTTTACACTTGTCGTTTGTATGATCTTAAATACTTTTTTCTATAGTGTGGGAGACCCGTCACGGTCACACGTGGGTGAAATTGCATGCCCTTATATGCGCAATTGTTTAAAGCGTGCCACCCGCGCGCAACGAGAAACGTTAAGGTAGGTCAAGGGCGCGTTGCACCGCGCCGGACGAGTCTCTCGCGAGATCTCACTCGTTTGGAGGATGCACGTGGATTTTCAGCGTTATCCGTCCAAACTTTTAGGATTTTATCTCACTCTTATCATTCTTCCACGATAAAAAAAATTCCTCAGATAAAACGAAAACTGTGATAAAGGACTATGCCCAGTTTCATGTGAAAAATTGGGCCCCCGGTGAACAGCAATGAGACATGGCTAGAATTGTCATCAAAAGAGGATTAAAAAGTTCCGTGGGCACAACCTTGTAACGAGTCCCCTAAGTGCTAGAGTTGTCCAAAGTTCGCTATAATGACCATGTACCACTGGTCTTGTCCGATTTCTCTGCGTTCAGGGCACCTCCCCGTGGTGTGACGGTATTAACGGATTGTACCAAAGATATTGAAATAATTCTAGAATTGAAATAAGTCTAGAATGTATTTGGTACAGTTCATTAATCCGGCTAAGTCCTGGACGCGATCTGTGCCGTCATGTCAGAAAAATTCGGATTTTGTTCTTATGACGGCGATACCTCTGGAGTTCAGACTTCAATTAGGCAATTACAACCTTCTGTTTCGTACTTCATGAGTACCCTCTTATCGATTAATATATGACTTATGATTGTTCACTCGGGGCCCAAACTGGGCATATGCCTAGTTTACACCGAATCAATCAAATAGTAAATAACTAGTAAATTAGTTTAATCATTGGCTGTTCAGCTCAAATACACTACTTGATACGCGTATCAAGTGCTCGGTGTAAACTAGGCAATAGTCCTTTGTGACAAAATCCTTTGCGTGAATTATGTGACAGTCTATGCACATTTTAAACCACGATTTTATAAGCGATAATAATTTCTCGTTAACGCTTTGGAATCGCTTGCATCAAACGTATTGACGAAATACTAAATGTTGTAGCACGGCGTTATAGAAATTATTACATCTATCGAAAAGTGAGAAAAGCAAATCCCCGATAATTCAGGGATTTGCCAGCAGTTACTTTATAGGATAAAGCTTCTCACCGATATGTAACAGCGAATTCGATCGCTTGCACTACTCTACACTGGTGTACAAAGTAAAACTACCATAAAGTCATTTAATTATAAAATTATATTTCATATAACAATATAAATAATAATAAAAACACATTCTATATTCAAAATACCCGATATTAATATTATCATATTTTTTTTAGCAAAATATATATACAGGATGGTCCACCACCAAAAACGAAACAAGCGTGCCAAACACCGCTTGCCATTTAAAATTTTTATGGTGAAATGAATTCCTCTTATGGGGTTGGAGTTTGGTGAACGAAAATAGCCAACCAACATGTCCCCCTTGCAACTCGAAAATTCATGTTAATTATTTTTGACTTTAACATTGCATATCTCGAAAACGAGAGCAGTTAGCCCTATAAGACCTATATAATTTTTTGTTCAGCGTAAAAAATACT
>NJRP01000231.1:91263-126352 GCA_003063835.1 Aphaenogaster floridana | reverse complement strand
TCTCTCTCTCTCTCTCTCTCTCTCTCTCTCTCTCTCTCTCTCTCTCTCTCTCTCTGGGTGGATTTGAACCTGGATCTTTGGTACAGAAAGCAGACGCGTAACTCTTACGCCATGATCACCACTCAGGTTAAAAAGTTGCAATATTTAGACAGCAACTTATATATGATTTATTAACTTCGGCTTACAGCCAAGAAGTGGACTTGGTTTACAATTTTTACTTTAACTCACTCATTCTTCCATACTCTATACCTTGTTATTCTTATTTCGCAACAAATTAGACAGCAACTTATCAGCGTGAATCTATGGGGAGTATTTACTCCCTAACGATTAAATATTATACAATAACTTCTTCCATTAGCAACAATATGAATTGTGAATGTTAAATAATTAGTAATACACGCGATAGTTTTAAGACTTATCTTTTACGTTACATTACGGATTGCTTGCCTCAAATGTTGCTCTCTTAACGCGTCGAAGGGATGAAAAAAGGATTATTTAGGTGAAAATTGATATTCCGAGCGACATCCTTATATAATAACGGCACAAACGGCTAACGCGATAAATAACTGAGGTTTCGCAATACTTCGATGGCAGTATCACGAATTAGCTTCTTGCCGTATAATGCGGCACTGGCGCGGCATATAAAGGCGACGGCGCGGCATCGCACGTGGATGCATCCGCGGCGCACTGCAGCTGCCGAGTTTCCATCCAACTGCCGTGGCGTTATATAATAGAGCATACGGACGTAACGGTCCGCTAATGTTCGGGTCGATCGAAGCCTCCACCGTGAAGCTCGTTGCGAGATCGACGACGACGCAACCGTCTGCGGCGAAACGTCTGGGAAACGTTTACGACTTCCTCGAGGAAGACTCAATTAATCCTTATCTAGACGACCTCTTTCCCTAATTGAAGGGAGGAAAAAAAAGAAACGGATTTCCGTCGAGATACTCGCTCAATAGGATACTCGCTCTCGTCCGCGATTCCAAGCCGAGGACGATGTCGTGGGACAAAGAAAACCCATCGATTTTCTCTCTTAACGCACCCGTTATTCCGGTAGTTGAACCGGATTCTTTGCGCGACTAGGGTTGCCATTCGTCCTCTTTTCCCCGTACATCGCCCTCTTTTTTAGGGCGTCCGGGGACGTCCGGGGGGATTTTTCGAATGTGTCCGGGGTAATTATGAATGTCCGGGGTTTAAGGTTTAAGAAAATTTCTAAATATTTTGCATTTTAGATTTAATTAACCACATCATATTTAATCACTTCAGTTTACTGATAAAAACCAATAGTTTTGTGCTGATTTGGTTCTTTAATATATTTCATAATTATTTGTTATTTTATTAATACATATTTTAAAATACCAATGACAATATAGCACGTAGGTATAGGTACAATAAGGTAGATACCTAATAATAAAACTTCTTTTAAATTAAAAACATGTTTAATTTATGCATTTTACTCCAAGTACTGTTGAAAACGAGATGTAAAATAATTATTCATTTATTATTATAACCAATTTGCTAACCTATTCGCATTTTTGCGAATTATGCGTCCGGGGTTGCAAGCGAAATGTCCGGGGTTTTTGGCTTATAAGTTCTAGTTTTGCAAATTTTATTATGGCAACCCTACCCGCGCGAACCTTATCGAGCGCGCTGGAAGTTTCGCGAAGTGCAGGCTTCGTATCCGGAACGTTTTGCATCGATAATGGGAGGTGGAGGCGAACGGACCTCATTACGTTAGCGGTTAGACCAACAGCGCAAAGTACGTATGCAAACGCGTAACACGCGCGCGTGCAAGCCGTTTCCTGTTTCTCGGCGTGCGTTTATGTTTATTTATGTCTACTTTGTGCCGTATCGCGTTCGCATCTTGGAATTTCGTATCCGCGATCGGAAGGATTTCAACGTTCCGCGTTTCTCCTTTTCCTTCTCTCTCTCTCTCTTTTTTTTTCGTTCGCAAGTCGCTCGAAGGGAGCTGTCACGTAATACGTGCACCACCAGGCCGGCGTGGACCCTCATCCCCTCCGCCGCCGTTTTCCATTAACATTTTACAATCGCCGCGCGTTATACAATGAGCCGCTTACATCACCCGGCGTTGCGAACAAACACAAGGCTGTGTCACCTCGGCACCCGCCTCTCTCGCCTCTCCCGCACATCCGTCGCGTATCGCCACGCACACTGCCCGTTATTCATAATCGCTTCTAAAGCCGCGGCCGTTTAATTTAATTGACGATCACACACGAGAGCGTAGTCGCGCGGCGCACGCTTTCGCAAGGGTTTTGCGAGCCGCGATTGTGATTTCGGAGGAAAAAAAATAGGGGTCACAGCTATTTCAGGAACGAGGGGGGTCGCGAGCAGGCTAAAGCCATTATAGCTGCTCGATATAGTTGAAGAGATAAGAACGCGCATAAATAGAGTGCGTTCATCGTTATTCATGTTTCTAATCACTTTGTATACTCGCAATGTTCCATTTGAATTGAGACGAATTTGCGTCGGAAAAGTTTCTCTGCACGGAAAGAACGGTTTTGCTGAAATATCTAAAAATTTGGCCAGATATAGATCTGAAAATAATTTTGTTAGACCATCAAAAAGTAACTACGTGGCATGCTCAAACATTATGATAATGCTACAAAAAGTTTTGATATTCCAGCAACTATTTTGGGCGTCCTACATAATTATTTTGATGGTTCAATAAAATTATTTTCAGATTTGTGTCTGGCCAAATTTTTAGATATTTCAACAAAACCATTCTTTCCGTGTGTGAGGCAAGTAAGAGGGAATCGTTATTTATTCTACAGATTAATTATATTGCGTTTAAGTTGCTGGAAACTTGGGCAACGCTTTGTTGAGTTTGTCCGAAAAGCCGAGCTCTTCTTTTTCTTTTACGTCCATCCTCGATTTTACCGAAAACCACGAGCAAGTTTTCGGCGCATTTTCTGAGTTGGGAGCATTACAAAAGCGGCACTCGATGGCCGATCGGGGCGATTTCGTAAAGAATGCACGGTGCTCTTATTAAACTAATGGGACTCGAATGTCGAAACGGTGTCAGGTTTCGACACGAGGCAGAGAGATGAACAGCTGGACGAGCAGAGTTTCAAAAGTGATCGACGATTTCGTTTGCCGTACGTAGTTTTCATAACGCAAGGAGTTGAGTTCTTACTGGTACGAGTCAACAAAAAACATTATTTATAAATAAGTAATGCAGATCTGTAGCGATATCGATTAGACTCTTACCCTTTTCTATGTATCTATTTTCTGTTTGCCATTATTGAGGATTAATTATAATCGATATACGTTATATCGAAGATTAATTATAATCAAAGTTATGCCAGACTGGCATAATTATATCACATGTATAACCTCCGCATGAAATTACTTCGATATCGAAGCTGGGTCGTTAATTAAAATAATTAGGAGAATTGGGGCGGATGTAATTTTATCAACCTCGAACCTGATCGTTGTACGACTAGATAAAGAATCACGTGTCTTAATAATCGGTATTTAAGTATGCGAAGTGAATATCGCTTTCTCAAGGATATCCGCTTGGAATAATTGAAGCTCGTTGAACGATAAAATTCACTTCCACCCGAACCGAAATTGAATACAGTACAACCGATATCGAGTTTCCGTCAAGAATGCTTTTTAAGAGGAAGAAGCAACCGTCGTTTTTTTCCTATAGAAAAATATTCGATACTCATTGCAAAAATAGAGGTTTATCAGAAATATGAAATGCAGTAGAAATAATAAAGGTCATATCGATTATAGATAATTGCAATTAGTAAGGAAATATTTTATCTAGCGATACCTTTACAGTTCACTTCCGGCGTATTTTTAACTGACGTTTTTTTAACGGGAGTACTTAAATCACTTTTGTATAAATAATAAATATCACATGAATTAAATAATTGTGAAAAATAACTGAAATTAGGAATGAAACATTTCATTTAGCGATACCTTTGGAGTTCACTTCTGACGTATTTTTAACTGATGTTTTTTAACGGGAGTACTTAAATCACTTTTGTTTAAATAATAAAGATCACATGAATTGAGTAATTGTAATTAATAATTGCAATTAGGAATGAAACATCTCATCTAGCGATACCTTTGGACTTCACTTCTGGCGTATTTTTAACTAACGTTTTTTAACGAGAGTACTTTAATCGTCTTTGTGTAAATAAAAAAGATCATATCAATTAAATAATTGTGATTAATAATTGCAATTAGGAATGAAACGTCTCATCTAGCGATACCTTCGAAATTCACTTCCGGCGTATTTTTATTATTTTTAATTTTTATTTTTTGAACGACGATACTTAAATCGCCTTTGTTGCTGACTCCGTTGCATTTCCGGATTGCAGGCGCTGACCGTGGGCGACAAAGGTTGCGAGGCGTTGCTGCAGGCCCACCTTCGTCTGGAGGGCACCGGCGCGGCGAGCGGCGTGGCTGGCGTGGTGGAGGCACCTGGAGGCCGGCGCTATCTCCTTTTGGAGGGCCACCACGGTGACCTGCACGCCTACGTAAGGGCACGCAGGAGACTGCGCGAGCCCGAGGCGAGGCGGCTCTTCCGGCAGGCGGCCAGGGCCGTGGCGACGTGTCACGAGTACGGGGTCGTGTTGAGGGACCTGAAGCTCCGAAAGTTCGTCTTCGCCGATGAAGCGAGGTGAGAACCCGTCGCATATTTAATCTCCTCAGAATGAGGAGGTTAAAATGCAACTCCACCAAATTCCGATTAACTTAACCGACGGTTAACTTGTCAAGCAATACCTACAGCATTTTGTTACATAGGTGGAGTTATTAATTTTTTGTTGATATATGAAAAGAAAATTTAGATTGTAGATGAACGAATTATTGAGTTACAAATCTTGCTGTAGATAATTGTGTCGGTTTGAATTAATCACCGATTATGTCAATCGGAGTTTTGTCGAAATCGCCCTCAAAATCAAATCTTCGATTATCAAGCCTTAGAGATGATGAGTTCACGCCTTTGTCGTAGATTAAATTTAATTATTTTGCTTTATTTTCAAAAATATTGAAGCGTTATAAAGGATGCAAGCTTTCTCTCTTATCAGTTCTTATTGCATTTTCCGGTCACTTATATTTCTGTAATATTTGCCGTGCTATAGATAACGGCGTAAATTGTCAATGATACTCGTTGAAAGAAATAATAAAAACCGAAATATATCTCCCGCGATGATTCATTGAATGTTGATAAGTGACACACATCCGGATCGAAGCGAAGGTATCGATAGCGCAGGGTTCGCGTTCGCTTTTCCGAGTGAAGGGGAAATCGATTGCTATAAGTGTATTTTTCTCGTGCGAGTGACCTCTCTGTTCTCGGCGCCGCTGGAAAGAAATACGAGCGAATATGGAAATGAAATGAATATGAACCAATTCGTCGCGGATCGCGTGGCTTTGTGCTCTCACTCGAAGAAGAGAGAGCGCGTTTCGCTTAAGTACACGTAGGTGTATCGTATCAAACCGTAGTTTTTACGTCTAGCCAGTACTCCACCAGTTCCTGAAAACTCACTTAAAATAAACTCATTCAAGACTCGTGATTCTATATCTCTACAATAAATCAAATAGAGGGGAAAGTATGTTGGTTGATTGATATCAATCGCTCTCATCAAGCTAAACACACTATAACTCAAATCGTTATGCACCACGTCTAATTTATGATCCCAGAAACCAGTATTTTATCAGATTAGACAGAGACAAGAGCGATACAAGTACGAAGCGATTTTGTTTGTGAAAAAACGCGAAATCAAAATCAAATTCGCATGAAGTTAAGTTTGACTCAAACCAAATTTAAATTCACGTTAAGTGAAGCTTGACTCAAATTCAAACTTGGATGAAGATAAGTTTGCCTCTTTGATTCAAACCATATTTGAATTCGCGTGAAGTTAAGTTTGACTCTTTGACTCAAACCAAATTCGCGTGAAATCAAGTTTGACTCAAACCAAATTCAAATTTGCATGAAGATAAGTTTGACTCTTAACTCAAACAAGTGCATCGAAATCACCAGTAGCCTTTTCGAGTTACAAATAACGTGATTGCACTTTCATTGTATCCGTGTAGGATTTCATTAGATCGCGTCGAGTCGTGATTTAGGGTGTGCTTGCGAGGCTCGTTCGTGCGGCGTTATCTTTTCGCGATACGACATACGACGCACCCACGTGTCTGCTGCGGAAGGCAGACAGGCAAACAGGCAGGCATAGATATACAGGCAACAGCCGGCCGAGTCAAGCCGAGCCAAGCCAAGCCAAGCCAACGGGCGTGTGTCGTGCACGGTGTACACCGGCGATCGGGAGATCGACTCGTATGTCGGTCCGTTGTTGGCCAATCGCATTCCTACCGCGCGGCGAGCTGCTGCTCCCGCGCGCGCGTACGTAAGAATAAGGAGAGTCCGGGGGAATGTTGCAAGCCAGAAAAGCATATTGGTTCATCGGCTGCTGCGGCGGAGTTTTGAAACGTCGGTATAATTAGGAAACGCGTGGCTCGGCTCGTTCCACCGGTGCGGCGCGGCGCGACGCGGCCGACATCCGAGACGGCGCGTGATATCCACCTTTCCTCCCTTTCTCTGAAGGGGAGGAGTTTAGCGCCTTTCTCGGGTAATCGGGCGCGATCCCCTTAGGACGCAATAACGTGCAGGATTAAGGTGTCTAATGAAGAGTTCGGTAATGATGATTACCGAACTCTTCATGAATGAGGATCCGAGACCTTTAATCGGCGTGTGCTAAATTCTAGTTTGTGGTAAATTGATCCGTCAAGTCTTCCTTAAATCTTGCGAATTAAGAGAAAATTACTCGCAATCACTGGTTTCGAACGTGTTGTTTTTTCTCTCTCTCTCTCTCTCTCTCTGAAAGTTCGCCAAGATCTCCGCGCGTTCCGTTTCGCTCGCGGGACTCCAGCGTGGGTTTCTCTTTACCTCATCGGCCGACAATGGGCGGATTAAGGCGATCAAATCAGTCTTTTCCCGGATGCGCCTTCGCGTATGAAGTTCGACCTATGGTAATTGCTAAATGCGTCACGCGCGCGTCTCGGCAGAAACATGTGCTATGTCGTCAACGTCGTTATCATCGTCGTCGTCGTTGTTGTCGACGGCGGCGTCAGGCATAGCGTTAGCTCTCGGTGGAAAGCACGATGCGATCTCGTGGCCGGATTTCTCTCCGCCACGCACCACCACGTTTCGCAACGACACGGAGCTGGTCCAGTTCGGCACCGAACTTCTCAATCGGGATCGTCATTCGCGAGGTTAATGATCCCAGCGAGTAAAATCGTCGGTCTCGTTTAATTCTCATGCCCGAGACACTCTCTATTCTTGAAACTGTAAATCCGGGACGTTGACCTGAGACCTGTATTCGCTACATTTTGCGCGCACATTCGTGTAATTTACTTATGTGAAGCATTAAAATGTCCATTTACGGAACCACAGCTACGAGCCGTATTTTAAAACTTTAAATCTTTAACTCGATATTAATAACGTAAATTATAGGAGGCTACTTTAGAATAAATAGCCATTTAAAAACAATTTCTCTTCGTCCAGGATGGACGACGGTTCTTCCAAGTATCCGCGTAAGTTTGCATTTACTCAGCCGTTCAGTTCCGGATTTTCCTCGTATAACACGAAGATTAATATAATCGTGGGACGAAAATAGTCTCGAGAAGATCCACCTTGCCATTGGAAACGTTCATTCGCCGCGTCTGCGAGCGTAGTTAACTGATTAATGACGCTGATTAATGATTCCCGTGGCATCGGCGGTCTAAGCCTCCTCTTCGGAGGCCTAAGCTTCGCAATTTTAACATCAATGAAGAGTAACGAGAGTTACTCGCGTTTGGATCACTTTGTCGGTCATTGAAAGATCTCGACCGGCTTTTCGGTTCTTCAATGTTTGTAAAATTTCACGGGCTGTCCAAGAAATCACATCGCGCCTAGCATCCGCCGCGCCGAGGGGTTCTTGAACCCGGAGCGATATCGTGCCGCGCGACCGGCGAACGGGTGAAAGTTTGCGAAGAAAGCTGTGCGATGTCTCTCCCCCCCCCCTCTCTCTCTCTCTATCTCTGCGGCGGCCGCGTTTGGTTCATCACGAATGGTCTAGCATGCCATCGCGTTCGTTCGATTCATTTGCTCGTGAGAGAGAAGAGGCCATTGACACTCGTTCGGATTGTCAAGATCGTGTAACGACTCTCTCGCGTGACGCGTGCGTTCACCGAAGTCGCGCTTCCGTCTTTCTCGACTCTTCCGAAACGCGCGCCGATGACAATCCCGACATTTCAATCAAGCCGATTGGCTTTATTAAGAAACGATTCTCTCGAAATACACGCGCGTCTGCGAATATGATGAATTACATTGTGCAACTTGTGGCGAAAGTCTTATTATTGTGAAAACAGACATCTCTCTCGTTAGAAATTTCCTTCACTCACTGCTGATGATGAGAAATTTATAAAGATATATTCATGGAATAACAACGCTGTATTAATAGTAAATGAAGACGGAATTAGAGTGCGAAAACTTTTACTAGCGAAAACCCGATTTCCCAAGAAACGTAATTTTTCTGACGCAATTTTGACGCGATTTAGCGTAAATGGGATTGATCTCTTTCAATTATCTTGCCCTTTCAGCTACGTTATTTTAGTAAAAACACAAAAATGCAACTTTTACCCGGATTTTATAATAAATGGGATACCGTCAGCCAGCATTTTCAAGATATTTGACAAGGCTAAAATATCTCCGCTGTAAACGGCTTAAAGGGAATGACAAATACAGGAATGCACTTCTGTAGGAGGGTATGATCTGGAATATACGTGGCGCTTTCCCGAGCGCTTGCCACTTCTCGAACGAGTATCGTGGGCGAGAACACGAGAACTCGCGTCGAAGGAGAGCTCAGAAGTTACCCAAGAGCCAAGAATATTACGTACACGCGCGACTTCCGCGTTGCAGGTTGATCAACGCAGCGACCGGCCAGCGTAGCGCTCTCCTCTCTTTCTCTCACTCTCTCTCTCTTTCCCTCCTGCCTTTTCGTCGCTCCTTATTCCGCGCTTGCTGACGACGACGACGACGGCTGAGAACGATGGCTCAATCGCGGTGTCCTCTTGCTAAATTGAAATACCTTGCCTTCGGGCGCGCACTTAAAGTACGCGCGCGCGAGGCGAACCCGTGGATCTCTCCCGACCGCGCGCATTAAAAGATTGCACGATCAGAAGCCTTCGGCTTCTAGTTCGCGAGCCCGCGCCTCGCCGCAGATCGCAACCGGTATCGATAATAAATGCAGGGCTTGGCGTAACGCGTGTCTGAAACACGCAGAGTGAATTTCACACGACGCCGAAAGGAAAAAGATCGTAAATCTTTTGCAACATTTAATGCTCTATCCCGTGGCTCCCTCGAGAGAAAGACCGACGGTCTTTAATCTTCTCGGTGTCTAGGTGGGCCGTTCGTCCTGGTGTACGCCCACTGGCTATTGAATGACTTTTTTTCACATCTTTTAAAAGCTAAATAAATTAAGATTGAACGGAGAGAGAGAGAGAGAGACATAGGGATATACAACTCGATTATCTCCAAGACAATGGCAAATCGCGAGAAATCGGTTACTGCAATCTCGACGAATCTTTTTCTAATCGATCTCTTCTTCTTTTCAGAACGCGGCTTCGCCTAGAGAGCCTCGAGGATGCGGTGATCGTAGAGAACGATGACGATAAGCTGACCGACCGGCGCGGCTGTCCAGCGTATGTCGCGCCGGAAGTGCTGCGCTCCGGACGCGCCTATTCCGGCAAGGCGGCGGACATCTGGTCGCTGGGCGTGCTGCTCTACACGATGCTGGTGGGCCGTTATCCGTTCAACGACGCCGAGCACGCGTCCCTCTTTGCCAAGATCTCGCGCGGCCTGTTCGCCGTGCCGGAGGGCCTGAGTCCGCGCGCCAAGTGCCTGATCCGCTCGCTGCTGCGAAAGGAGCCGTCCGAGCGACCGTACGCCGAGGACGTGCCGTTGCACCCGTGGCTGTCGAAGCCGCTGCGGTTATGCACGCCCACGTCCGGCAGCAGGTCCTCGTGCCAGGACCAAGTCGTACCAGAGCTATCTATTAATCCTCAACAAGACTGACTCTCTCTCTTTCGGGGGAAGGATCATAATTCCGCGCGTGACGGCATCACTCTCTCTCATCCTAGTGCTTCTCTCGCGCCGACAGCCGGATCGAGTCCTCCGGCCGAGAGGGGGGAGTTAGCGCAATCAAAAGAAGAAGGAGGGCAAAACGATTTTCTTTTAACACATTGGCTGTGCCCGTAGAGAATAGCGGATAAGCTCGGCGAAAAGCGAGACTGTCTTATATATCAGAAAGTTCGAAAAAGACACGAATACGCGAAAGATCGAACGAAACTATTATCAAAAGAGCAATATTCAGTAAAAAATTTTATCTTTAAAAAGATTCGCAAATTGAGAAATATCCTGGCAGTCAATGTGTTAACGGCAGCTGAATTTACACACGCTTCGCTTACACAAGTTCGAGTCGCGCGTCTCCAACTTGGATCGAAAAATCGAATCGATTCTTGCGTCGCGGAGACGCGCGGCTAAGTAAGGATGTTGAGTCCTCCTCTTTCGCCGACGAAGGACGGCCTAGAATAAGCTTCGAAGATAGAGCGTACTAACATGAGACGAAAGTAATCGTTCTCAATGGAACTTTTATGTAGGGGAGGGTAACCAAAGTCTCTATCCTGAATATTCAATGCCCTGGATTATTTTCCTCGTTTAACGCTGTAACCTGCGAGTTGAAACGCGGTCAAAGCTGGATCCTTGAATAAGATGATATTACGTCTCATTATATAAAAATAAGCTCACTCTAGTCTAGAGACAACTCGCAGTCGAAGCACCGAACAGCGAAAGTAATCGAGGGGATCCTCTGTAAAATAACGTCTCGATTTTGGTCATTCTCCGCTGGCAATTTCGGAGACAACGTGACGCAAGTGATTACAAAAAGTCTCTATCGGCTATATAGAATCCTAGATTCGAGAAACATTGCCATTACCGGTCCAAGAAATATTTCGCCTTGTTGCTTACGGATTAATTCGCGCGCCCGCGAATCCCTTGTGATAGAATCAAACAGATTCTGAGCGACATATGTGATACGAAATATACAGGTTGTTTCATAAGCGTTATGCGGTTACTTGCGATCATCTGTCTCTGAAGTCCATGTACATTAATTATTATAAACGATCGAAGTTGATGTTTGTATTGTGCGTTAGACACACCCGAGTACATCCTCGTCTTTCTCGATATTTCGCGTTGCGTATCTACACGGGATGGTTTTTCACGCTGTACCGACGAATCCGCTGTAAACACGAGTGAACAGCTAATGTAAATACGAGCAAAGAATGTGGAACCTAATGTAAGTTCGAGTACAACCGGTGAGCTTTGTATAGTATAGTATATATAGAATAAAGCGATGAATATTATACAAATGGGATCAGAGATTGAGTCGGATTCAAAGTTAAAAACTCGCACAGTCAAAAGAGAAAATATAATGATTCAGCGCGAGAATAAATCGTTATAACGACCAAATGTTATTAGAGCAGGTCAAACGAATTTAACAAACGAGTTTCTAATCTAAAATCCGACTCATTCTTCCTGCACATCCGTTTACCTGTCATCATTATATCACGGAGTCAATCAAATATAACTAGGCGGACATCGAAGAAAGGGATATTTCTCGTTTGAACGCAACAAAACTTCATTCTCCGACCTAAAAACATTGCCTAGAAAGTTCAAGACTGCTTGGACGTGTGGCCTATACAATTAACTTTATTATAAAAAACGTAAATCCGTTGAACAGTGAATTTCTAACTTAAGAACAATAAAAGCATACGCTTCTGGATTACTCGCACGTCAAGAGTATCCATGAATATATAAATGTGTTCATCGATGGCAATGTTTTCAGGTAGAGTACTCTCTAGTGAATCAAAGACAAGATTTACTCTCTTCTGACTCAAACCTCTAAAGTCATCGCTTGCGCGACATATGTACGGCTCACTAGGTTCCGATTTTAAAAGCGAACGAAGCGAACGATCGACGTTTTTGTATCAGTTTGGACACATGAGGCTGCGCGTCCCATTTTGAGGATTTTTCTCCCGAGTAAAACTCCGCGATCAACATAGAATTACGAATGATCCTCGACCATTTTTAGTAGAGATCTTTATCATCGCAAGTCAATTACGAAATAAAAATTCCAAGGTAGACACTGAGACTCGCAATGTCAGATAACGTGATATTTTAATGAAGTTATCTTCTTCTCTGTATTGTGGTGGCTTTAATCATGTTGCAGCTGCATCAGTATCGATGTTAAATAAAGAGATGCCGACGCTGCAGTCGTCGGCAGAATAGCATCGCGTGCCCAGAATAGCATTTCTAAAATGTTTTTCGGAGTCGAGAATAAGTTTAAAGCTAGGCAACCGATTAAAACCGCCATCTCACGTAGACGAGATTAATTCGAAATATAAGAGTTTTTCGATTCCCTTTAAACGATGAAACACTTGCGAGGGAATGGGAAAAACAAGTTTATAGATATCAAATGATTTCAGTAATGTAGATATTCCTCCAGAAAATTTCAATTCAATTTAAATGGAAACTTCGTCTATAACAAACGTCCATAGAACGCCGTTTGTTTCGCGGAATATTAGTCTCGAGGAACATTTTCCGTGGACATGAGAATCAGCTCGGATTATTGATGCAAGGTTCAGCCTCATGTGAAGCTCGAGTCCGCGTCGGACGACGAGGCATTTCTCATGGCTCGTAGAACTTTTGGTTTCGGCATCGGGATTGGAAAAGGAAAACCCAAGGGCCGACGGGGTTGGCGATCGGGATTGCGACTCGATCCTCACCTCGGTCCCTCACGTTCGACGAAAGTACCATGTGTTCTTGTATTTAAAGATACCTGTCTACCTACCTATCTGCGCGAACTCTTTTGTAACTTCCGCGAGAGTGAAGAAAGAGAGAGAGAGAGAGAGAGAGAGAGAGAGAGAGAGAGAGAGAGAGAGAGAGAGAGAGAGAGACTCCTCTTTTCCTTTTTATTTTATAATATTCGCGCGCCGCGACGGGGCACGGTACCCCGGGTGCGGCACTAAGATTCCTCCTCGTATCGTTCTCAGTCAGGGTACAAAACGCCGCGCGCATCCATCGACGTTTAATTTGTACATAAGTTCGACGCGATTAAATCCTATTGTATTCAATCATTGTCTAGGTGCGTTTAAGGGAATTTCGTTTCTGTACATAGGTAAAATAAAGTGGCGTTTACGACGAAGTGCCGTCTGTCTTTCTCCAGCTTAATTGCATCTCGTTCAGCGGCTGATTGATCGTGGATCTGTTTGTGTTACTTGCATTTTTTTGCACTCAGAATCTTCGTTTTCTCTCTCTTCAACGCCCGAATATATCGCTCCGTTGAAAGAAAAGACATCTCAAAATAAGCAATTTTTCAGTAGAGCAGTTTTTAACATTTTGAATTGGAACAATGTTTTAATTAAGATAGTGAATATGCATAACTTCACTTTCTTTCCATGTTATACTTTCAATTATAATTTATTTTTTAAAGTATGTCAAATTTTCGAGATTCGAACATTGCAACCTAGTAATGTAAATAGTATAAGGCAAGGGCGTCCGCAGGATTTGTTCCAGGACGGGCGGCATGATTCAAAATGTTACTTTCCAAATTAAAATTCTTATAATTTGAAAGGCTGCGGTCAACTTGGTGCTACAAATGCTTTGAAGCATTTTTTATTTTTTCAATTAATAGAAATCTTTATTCTGATTGGTCAATTGAACGCTTCGAAGCATTTGTAGCATCAAGTTGACCGCAGCCTTAGACATCTTTTGTTGAAAATTATACACCTAATCCTATAGTTTAGGGCAGAGATCGGTAAGGTTAGCACACAACTTGCCCTTCCTTTATTTAAAGGGAAAGCAAATACTTAATTTTTTGCTAATTCCAGTGGACGCCCCGTGGACACCCTTGGTATATTGTAAATTTCATTTCTTATCAGAGTTGTGACACTTTTCCATATAAGCGAACAAGCTACAAATGTGTCGTTTTTCTACAAAAATATATTGGTCTTTAGGGTCGATTTTCTTTTATTATCTCAAAAATGCTATTTTTTTACTTGTCACTTTTCTATCAACTGAGCGATATATTTATCTCGTTTTAAGTATTAAAAATTTTTGGAGCTTTCTAGCAACACGAACAAATCTTATCTCACATCCGGTAGGACAAAAAATCATATCTCTGGTAAATATTGAGTCATTAAAATCAAACAGGGAATCCTCTCATTCTAAAGAAGATTGCTGAAACTTTAATTAAAAAGTATTGTGGTAAACGCTAGTATGAAATATATAAGAAATTATTGACGCAGTAGATCCAAAATTTCTCAGATTAGTTAGATCAGATTTATTTTTAATTTAAAGATGATAATATATCGCGGGACACGAGACGTAGTAATTTCAAGTTTTTTTTATCAGGTTGCGTAAGTTGTGCGAATCGTTTACGTAATTTTTCTCACGTCTGATGTCACACTCGCAAAAGTAACGCGGACCTTTAAAGTGAAGCAAATAAAGTGACGGCTTAAGAGAGAGGCACTCGTGGGCCCCGGTCCGCAATCGGCTCCAGATCTTTTGACAAAAAAAAAAGAAGAAAAAAAAGGGTGCATTTAAAAGATTAACCCTTTATTCTTCTTCTTACTTATGAAAAAAATTATACTAACCGTGGAAAACATTGATCGCGGGATATAAGTCAAAAACTAAATTTTAATTTATGAATATTTCATTATAAAAAATTGACTTGTAACTCTGAAGTCGCAATGCCGATAATGTACATACAAGATTTGTATGTAACGTATATTTTTATCGAATATGGAAATCCACAATGGTGTAAAATGATAAATGAACGAAATAACGCTTGAAAAAAAAAAAAAAGGTATACGGATATGTGTCCACTCCGTAGTCACGTGGCGTTATAATGAAATTAGGGGAACGCGAGGTCGCGCGAGCCATTACAGCGTGAATTTGGAAGCGACGTCACAACTTGCAAAAGTCGCGGGCCTTTAAAGTGAAGCAAATAAAGTGACGGCCTAAGGCACTCGTGGGCCCCGGTCCGCAATCTACTCTAAAGATCTTTTGACGTACTTTAAGAGAAAGAAAAAGAAAATAGGACATTTTAAAAATATTAATTTATTCTTCTTTTTGCTTATGAAAATAATATTATACAACCATGGAAAACATTGATCGCGGGATATAAATCAAAAACTAAATTTCAATTTATGAATATTTTATTACAAAAAATTGGCTTGCAACTCTGAAGTCGCAATGGGTGTGATAATGTACAAGATTTGTCTGTAACGTATAATACATATTTTTATCGAATATAGAAACCCACAATGGTGTAAAATGATATGTTTGAACACACTCGCAGTATAAAAGTTATCTCCATCCAAATTTCGCATTTAAGGGCCGGTATCACCATCTCCGATTAACTTGATCCTCCGATTAATTTTGTCACCAGAATTGCCAACAGCAAGAATTCAAAAAAGTAAATCGTCAAGTCCTAACCTATATTCTTGTGACGGCAAAGAAAAAGTGTAGAGTGAAATATAAGAAACAAGAAATTTAATATTACAGGTAATAATACAGGTAATATTACAGGTTTAGCTTTCAAGAAATTAGAAGAGATTATCAGTTTTTAGCTTTGCAGTTGGCAACTCTTACATTTAATCGGAGGATCATGTTAATCGGAGATGGTGATACCGGCCCTAAGCATGTAAAAATCTATAAAAATACAGTATTTCAATCGGCCATAAATCTACGTCAGTTTTTCTTTGGCAGTGGAGGTGGATTGTGTAAAATCATAAATAAACGAAATAAGACTTGAAAAAAAAAAATACAGGTATACGGATATGTAAACTCCGTAGTCACGTGGCGTTGTAATGAAATTAGGGGAACGCGCGGGGTCGCGCGCGAGCGCCGTTGACAGCGACGTAAATTTGAAAGCGACCGTTTTCGAAACGCGCTGCCGCGACGGGGACGTCGCTGCGGTGCGGCGAGTGAAAAATGGCCGCGAACGCGAGAACAGGTGAGTGATAACGTAACGGCCCGTCGGCGCCGCGAGTCGCCGTTTTCCGTGCGCGGTGCGCCGGATTCAGTAACGCGTCCCCGTCCCGGTGATCGGGACGCGACGTTCTCATTGTTCCGGCCGCACGTCACGCTCCGCGTTCGTCGTCCCCTGGTCCCTCGCCCGGTCGCGACAGCGCGTCGAACTCCGACTCCTCGGCTCGCCGATTCCCCGAGTCGCGCCCCGCGATCGTCGCGTCGGCGGACGCGAGATAAGGCGCGCCGCGCGACGCTCCTGCGTCCCGCTTATCGCCGCGACATCCGCGTCGAGTGGGCGTACATCGTGCGCCGCGAATCGCGAGATTCGCGAGGCGACGGCGTGACTGCATACGCACGTCCGCCCCGTTCATCCGTCCATCCATCTGTCACGCAGCCAGTAGCCACGCACTTTGTTTTGGAGAACTTTCGCAGTATCCTCTCGCTCGTGTGCGCGCTTGTTTGTTTGTGTTGTGTGGTGCGCACGCGCGCGCGAACGCGTGCGTACCAGCGTGTGCGAGGAACCGATCGTGCGTCAGAGAGCCCAGCTGCCCCAGTCGTCTGATCATTGTCGCCTGTCGTTGTTGCTTTCAGACATGCGGATACCGACGCGCGCGGCGCCTTGTCCCCCGGGCCAGAGCACGACGCAGAGAGACCCGATCTGGAGCAGCAGGTAGGTCGTCCCGTCTCGCTTGGTCTGCTCCTCGTGGCTGTGCCTTCTCTAGGCTAAGTAATCTCCGATAAACCCAGATAGCAAAATGCTAGCAGTAAGCCAGTGGTGTGCCAACAAATCCGATCATGGTTATAGAACAGATTCCTATCCACTGTGTCCTCTTTAAGCTTGGTTTCTGCCATTACGACTTGCCACCCATAATATAACAGAAATGAAGCAAGAATGGAGCATACCTTGCCGTCGTGATGTGATATGCAGGGCCTGCTTGTTTTTTGATACATTTCTATCGATATTAGAAAAACAGACTGTGCTCGACTGTTGCTGGAATTCTACTAACATAATATGCAACACACAGTTTGCAATACATGCTCTTGGTAGGTTTGGCTATCTGGGAAGCTTTGCCTATGCTACCTTAAGTCGTAATTCCTAAGCTTTAAGAGTTGGCCAGATCCCAACAGTACAGTTTATGGCTTGAAGTAACGTAAGAAACGTTTTCTGTCGGAAATTACTTAGTTTATTAGTGCAGAAGGCTACAGGCTAACTACACCTTTTATTATAGACCCAATCTTATACTCTCCATGCTCGAAGCAAGAGTATAATTAAATGTGTATAATTAAATACTAAGGAGAAAGAAAAGAAAGATGTGCAAAAAGTTTAACTACAAAGAACAAGTCTTTTATCTCTGCTTATGGAAAATTCCAGCTTAGAATTCCAGCTTCCAAAGTTTGCTAGCTTCTGCATCGTTGTGACTGTATCTTTACGTGCTTTCAGTAACAATATTTTCGGAGGCACCCTGACGACGCAACCTGGACAGAAGAAAAAG
The DNA here is from genome assembly GCA_003063835.1 of Aphaenogaster floridana. Lineage (NCBI taxonomy): Eukaryota > Metazoa > Arthropoda > Insecta > Hymenoptera > Formicidae > Aphaenogaster > Aphaenogaster floridana. Next base: position 108,754 of record NJRP01000231.1, on the reverse strand, counting down.
CCACCTCCTCGACCACCACCTCCAAAGTTTAACTACAATCACACGTATCAGAAGGACCAGAAACCGAGAAAGCCAGTAAGGATTGTGATTTATGAAGTGTGCTTATATTTCTTAACGCGTCTATAGATATAGTGATCTAATAGCTATATTTTATTTCGCCAGGCCAGGCCGACAGAGTTGCTGACTACTTTTTTCGGACGAAAGAAGCAAGAGATTTCTCTTCCATCGCGTCCCACCAGCCAGTTACAAAATTCGATAACGCAACCTTCAAATTCTATCGCGACGGTATCTTTGATAGATCTCAGCCCGCCTGGGTCGCCGACATTCACGACGCGTTCTAGTGACGGTGTCAGCGTCGACAGTTTTGGCAGTGACGGAAACTCTAATCCATCTGTATTCACGAGTAGCGGAAACACATCGCAAACGGAAAGTGCCTTCGAGGATGATTTTGACTTTTTTGGTATGTCCGCCAGGAAGATAACGCAAAATGATCCGTGGCAAACTAAAACGACAGTGCAAGATCCGTTCGGACCTCTTGAGGACACGTGCTCGAACGTGTCTCAGGTCGCTGGCAGCACGTGCCTCTTTCCTTTTAATCCCAACAATCGTGTAGCGAACCAAGTGCCTTCCAACTCGATCACTGCCAAACCTCTCGTCACGTCAATGCCCACGATAATCCGAGCGAGACCTCCTAAGCCTCCGGCACCAAAGATACCGTTTAAGAAACTCGAACCGATACCTAAGGAAGTGTGTACCGACTTCGAAGTCTCGAGTAGCAGCGCGATGAATAAACCGTTGACGTTGCATTTCTCGAACGCATGGTCCAACGACGGTGAAGACAGTGACAGTCCGTCGCCACCTATGCCGACGATTCCACCGCCGGCACCACCTGCGAATTATTTGGCAGAGTTTAGCAACAATCTTGGAGTGAGTAAACCTAAAGTTATATATAGCCTGCATTTAAAGAAAGATAAGGCACGTTTGTTAACGATGTTGACAATTTACAGGCAGATTCTAATGAACCTCACGGTATTGCGCTGTATGATTTCTCGGCAACTCATCCAGATGACTTAGATTTAAAAGAGGGCGATATCGTGCAATTGGTGAAGAAGGTTAACGATGACTGGTTGGAGGGAAGAATAGGAAATCGTCAAGGAATCTTCCCGCTTGGTTTCATTGATATTAAAATACCTCTACCAGGTTTACGAGACAACGTGGTCACGGCGCTTTACGCTTTTCCAGGAGAGAACAGCGACGACTTGTCATTTGAGGTATTAAAGATTACGACAAGTCAATTGGATGAAAGATCTAGTTTATTCCTAACGTTGCTCTAATATTTCAGGAGGGCGCAAAAATTACAGTCATATCAAGGATATCGGCAGATTGGTTGTACGGTGAGTACAACGGTAGGAAGGGACAATTTCCAGTAAATTATGTAAATAGACTTCCGCGTAATATTTAAACATTTTCTCAATAAATATTTTATATCCAGTGGATTAACAATTTACTATTTCGAGAGCCTCCGTATTGCAAACATTATTTAGGATTATTAATTTTGCATATTTACAAATCAATATTAAGAATAGTGATAAAAAAAGAAAGTGTAAAAATGGATCCTTTATAATGTAATTTCGATCACATGTACAAATCTTTGAAGGGAGAAAATTTTAGAAAATTTTACCGATGAAAAGACTGAATCACATATGCGAGTTTTTATCGTCATGTTCCAATAGAGATAATTTTCGAAAGAATCGCGACATTATCTTTAGAAATTAGAAGATAACAGTATCTGCAATATTGCTGATATTTACAATTCATTTAATTTATTCTTTTTAAAAAGTTATGCACCTTATATACTGTTTGCAATATTTTGTAAAGGATGCTACCAAAATGGACCTTGTTTCTTTCTTATTTTGAGATTTTACGCGCGCGTCTAATGTTTGAGAACTTAATTTTCGTTAAACATCTTGTATATGCCTTACATTTTTGTAATTATACGAAAAGAATATTCCTACATTTCATTATTTATTTATTGTGCAGTTTAGAGTTTCTATATAATCTGCATTTTCGAGAGAATTTATTAAAAAATTTATTTTAAATATTTTTCAAAATCTATTTTGAGAATTTTTTTATACGAAGACATGTACTTTTGGCAAGCATATATCTCAAATTTTCTGGCATATAGAAGACAGTTATTTAAACATTAATTGCGTTATATATAAGCCATAAAATACATTTGGCAAGATCTACAAATTGTTAATATTGATTAACGAATGAATAATCCATTTTAATTTAGATATTTCCTTCTCGTGTGTTATTTGAGCTCGTTTTTGATAGACACAGATGCTTAAACAATCAAATGAAAAATAATACAGTCTTCGTTAGATAATTTCACTGATTTAGATACTATACTTGGAATTTTTTTAGTCAGTTCTAGCATGAAGAGATATAAAGTTATAATTTTTTCGTTGTATATATTGTGTTTGAGAGTCTAATGCATCTTATATACAAAGAAAATTATTCGATATATCTTCCTTATTTATGCACTATAAGTATAAATTGATTCTTTCTTTTAAGAATATGAATTTTTTTAAAGATGATTGTCCCAGTGTATAGATAAGTATGTTGGATGTTTATGTTTCTGTATTATATACATGTATTTTTCGTGTATACAATACACTAATATATAATATACTAACTTAGAATTTATTTCAGTAAAAGTTACCAACGTGGTACAGTTGTAAATGTAAGTTATATGAATGCATAATTGGGGGGGAAGGGGGGAGAGGCAATGATTAGATTAGATAACTGTTCATTTAATCTATCGTTAATATGAGTAATTATTATTGTATATGTATACTTAATTATGTTCATATGCGAGTTATGTAATTATGTTTGATAAAACTCTAATTTAACATGCGCATTGAAATTTGAATGTTTCGTGATACACACCAAGTCACTAGCTAAATCTTAGGAAAAAGAAAATCTCCAGCAATGAACTCTATATATCGTTTTAAGTTATTTCATATTTCAAAAGAGCGGTACAAGTTCTAATTGTACATCTTGCTCTTCTACATTTTACTCGAAAAATTCTCGATAGTACAGTATTAACACGATATCCCAGATTGCATCGAAGGTCTGCATTGGGACCAGAATGTTAGTTTGTAAGACTAGAAAAGGCGAGTGATGATAGCAAAAGATTGAAAGTTAGAGTCAAAATGTAATAACAATCATCTTCATGTGTAATTAAGTCGCTACGTAATTCTTAAGAACTACGCTGTTATGCAGAAGACGCCTAATACGCAATGTGATATTTTGCAATGTTTAATGTGTAAACATTTCATGTGTATACAAAATAAACTAGAAAAAGAATAAATAAACTTTGTCGTAAAACTTCTGCTCCCCGAAAAATTGCTTCCGCAATCGATTAAAAAGACGCGAGAAATTGCTTCCGGAATCGATTAAAACGACACGACCGTGTACATATATAAAATAATCAAAAAAGAGATAATTATTTATCACTTTGAATTGAGTGTGTATATATCTTTCTGCCGTAAAAGACGGCTATATATGAGCTGTGATGCAACGCTCCTATATCGAAGAGTTTCTTTTTTAATATGCTTCTTCCCTTTTACAATTAGGTAACGTTGCTGTTTCTTTCATTGGCATTACTTCTTCCTATATTATTGAATTGTTTGCTTCGCATAACAGCCCTCGTCAGCAATGCGCCGCAAGATCGTAAATGTTTGTGACAATTGCTCCACGTGTTGCACCTTAAAACATTTTTGTGGCACGGCAGACACGTATCCGTATAATTTTTCAGCGTTTGCGTTACGACATTTCTGAACTTCTTTCCTGTAAGATAATACAGAAAGAAGTTCATTGCAAAATTCCAGTGGTATATGTGAAATAACAAGCCGCGGCACCACTTGAGTAACATCTTCTCTTGCAACCTGAAAAATAACAATACCGCCGTATTAAAATACATGTATACGATATATTGTTTGTTATAAAATATGAGAACAGAATTATAATTACATAAATAATATCATTTGTTATACAAAAGATATTGCAAATAAGAGAAATAATTTGGAGCAGCATAATATGCTATGAAACGTTTTTAACCCTTACAGTATAAACATTAGTATTTCGTGTCCGATCGATTTCTATCCATGGAAGTTTCTCGAAAATCAAATTTTTCCCCTGTTCCTTATCACTTCCTAAAAAATGTTCGTGGTGGGAGAGCCTTTGTGCAATAAGACGACCAAGGCCATCAATTTCCTTATAAACAGCACTGAATTCACTTCTGAGTCGCACTCCATTGACCCATGTTTGTACTCAATGTGTCCTTTTTGTGAAAAGTGAAAGTTTTTATAAAAATCATTGTAAGCATTCTATTTTCATTCTAAACTAATGTCTGAATATCTGTTTTTATTTAAAAATTATTTTTCTCAAAAGAAAATCACTTATTTGACAAGAAATGAATTTGGAGAGCAGAATTTTTTGTATTCGCATACTTCATGGGTCCACTTTTTCGTGGATAAAAGACATTATTTTTCTACCAAAATAAAAAAAACGTATTTTTTCGCGAAACTCGATTTTTCTTTTTTGCCCCTTATTGAAAATCACTCATTTTCATGTTTCCGAATAATTAACTTTTTGAAGAATTTGGAGTTCCTGTATTTTTTTTCAAAGCTTTATACTTAAACTAGAAAACCCTACAGTCATTTTTTAAATATGCATTTATTATTAAAAGTTACAATTTTTTAAGGGTACATTCTCATGTAAAATTTTCCAAAAATCGATTTTCCAAAAAGCAGAGGGGCAACAAATGTTTGAGGAAGCAGAAGGCTTATTTTATGAACCAGGAATCGCTGATTAACGGTAAATAATTTAATTATAATTTTATTTTTAAAAAATCTTTAAAAAAAACTTTAACCGCGTTTATCTCAAAACGTTGTTTTTTTGGGCGGTTGACACGATTTTGAAAAAACTAACCGATTGATTTTTAAAATTCTTGTATTCGTAGATAAATTCGCTATTGCGTATACTAGAATAAAACGTTTCTATTGAAAATTAAATTATTTATTTAACTTTCTTGAACGAAAAAAAGTCATTTTTTCGCATCACTTTTTTCAAACACATGCCAACTCGCGAATTTTCAATATTTTTCAATAATTCTAGTATACGCGATAGTCACACAAACAAACTTTAAGAAAAAATTGTGTTTTTTGATTTCGGACTATTGGATCTCTCTCGAGATATTGTGTCAACCGTTTGGTCATCCGAATTTTTCAACGCTGCGCCTCAACAGTTTTTTTGGAATTTTGGCCTGAAAATAATGATACAAAAATTTTGTTCACATCTTGAAATGTGCATTAATAAATATATAAAAAATTAAAATTGTCTACCTTATAGTTTTTTTTTTTTAAATTCCAAAAAAGCCTTATTTTTAGTGTTGTTACACGAGAATGTACCCTTAAATCAAAAAACTGAACCCAATTTTTGATTAATCTCCGATAATTAAATTATACTACATTTTTTCCAAAATGAAGTACAGATATTTGTTCTAGAAACTTGAAAGTATGTTCATGAATTTAAAAAAATTTTTTGAACCACTTTAAATAGGTGAAAAAGTGGTCAGACACGAGATATCCATGTTTGTACGGATAAGGTGCCGTTTTTCATATTGTACTGTAAGGGTTAATATCAATTTCTGTATTTTATTGGGCAATTTGGGAGACATTTTACCAATGTATGTATTGTTCGTTCTCTCCCGCATCTTTGGCGGGATGTTTGATTAAAATCACGTCCCAATAAAGTTCCAATGTTTCGACAATTCCCAGTGGCAGCAGCAAAATTAAATGTACTATCGACACCGCGAGCAATGTCCTGCTCGAGTTGTGCGTTCTGTTGCTTCTGTACCTAAAATTATCTGAGGCGAGGGTCACTGTTAGATCTTCCCATCCGGTGACGTCGCGCGTCAATGATTGCGGCGATGACTTACGAGTTAATTCGTTGTGAATCTTGTAAGACTTTCTCATGCGGACAATTAGCAGCAGATTGCCGATCGATATAAAAAGCAGGGGCAGCCACGTGGATAAGGCGATGTAAAGATACATGGCGCTGCCCCACGGCTTTATCTTCTCCTGGCACGGCACAAATTCGAAAACGCTGTCAGTCTCGTATCCTACAATTAGCGTAAGTTGTCATTCATTGAGGAAAAGAGAACAATGATATGCAATCGTACAGTGACGCAATTGAATCGCGAAAGGGAAAACGATATGAGAGATGCGCTTTACCGCCGGAGTACAGCTTCGTTAAAGATATTATGAAGCTTATGCAGACTAAGCTGGTGATAGTCGCAACCGCGGAGCGATTCTGGCAGTCGCGAGCTCCGAACGGAAACACCACGGCGATGACACGTGTCCACGTGAGAGCGACGACCATCCAGGTCGACGTAAATTGAAAAAATTCCATGCTTACGGAATTCGCGCCGCATAAGAACCTGCTGTTCTGCAAGAAAATTATTCTGAGCGTCGTACAAATGTGTCTGATCCTCCCACGATCAGCGTCCACCTTCTTACGTCCATTTCCACCAATGTAGATTAATCTCGATTTAACTTTTTCTAATTTTAAAAATTAGAAAAAGATAAAGAGTAAGTTAAATCGAGATTAAAGTTAATCTACATTGCTTCATTTCCACTAATGTAGATTAACTTTAATCTCGATTTAACTTTTCCTAATTTTAAAAATTAGAAAAAGAAAGAGTAAGTTAAATCGAGATTAAAGTTAATCTACATTGCTTCATTTCCACTAATGTAGATTAACTTTAATCTCGATTTAACTTTTCCTAATTTTAAAAATTAGAAAAAGATAAAAAGAGTAAGTGTTAAATCAAGATTATAGTTAATCTACATTGGTCCATTTCCACCAATGTTAGTTAACTTTAATCTCGCGGATTTAACTTTTTCTAATTTTAAAAATTAGAAAAAGATTTAATTTACATCGGTCCATTTCCACCAATATAGATTAAAGTTAATCTACATTGGTGGAAATGGACATTAACGTTTCAAGATTTATTCAGATGAATAGAGGAATTTAACACGTTGCCTGCTCGAGTTTTATATGTTTTATCGTATACGCCACGGTAGAATTTTTATTATCGTCAGTATATAACGATAAAATATTGTGTATAAAATAAAATATCTTCATGGCTGGTGTATGAAAAACGTACTGATATAAATTATCAGTGGAAAAACGTTGAAAAAATAAATGCTAGTATAAAATGTTGACATAAATAGCTAGGTAACAATGTAAAGTAAAAAGTACGTTTCTCTTTACAGTTAAATGTCCATATTCGGGACAGGTTTTTGCATATTTTTAGCGATTACTTTGTAACTAAATTTTTTAGGAAAATTCGGTGCCGATTCTAGAATCGATAATTCAAGACCTGCAGTTTGGCACCAAAATAATTTTTCAGCGATAAGTATAGCTGGATTGAGAGCACGTAGAATACGTCAAGGTGGAGGTCTCGAATATGACCTAATTCGGGACAGCATTGCCCTAAATAGGGATAATATGTTGTCCCTGCGTTTTTTATGTGAAAGTGGAATGGTGTTCGGGAGATATCATATATTAAAAAGCTATCATATATTAAATACTGAGCTATCATATATTAAAAAAGCAATACACTCCGACAAACGGCACCTCCATACGAGAAACCTTTTTGCAGCGTTTCTGAAATTAACTATATTTGGATGTTTCAAACTTTTCACTCTCTGTCGCAACCACGGGCGTTTAGATAAAAAATGGTACGTTTTTAATTTTTTAACAGAAAATGGGGTTATGCAGAAGTGGAGAACGCGTAATGCAGAAATCAGCATTAATTTACATCAAACGGTCGCAAATTTTACGCGTTAGAACAGAATTGTCCCGAATTAGGATGCCTGTCCCTATTTAGGCACAACGACTGTATATTATTTTCTAGCTATTCATGTCATTCAAAATTATATTAGATGACAGTAATTTTTTACAAGTATTTAAAAAATTGTCGATAACGCTGTAACTATTAGGGAATCATTAAAAAGATAGGCGCCGGTTACTGATAACCACCAGGCAGTCAACGTGTTAACTATAACTTGAACTTGAAACTAATGGCCAATCGAGTTTAAAAACGGCGATGTACATGCGATAAAATGATAGTTTTTTCTTCAAACGGTTCCTTTCGGTTGGTCTCACCGTGTATATGATAGACTCCTTAGATTTTGACCATTACCACAAGATTCTCCTCAGTCGAGGTTCACTCAAGGCCATCAATTGAGGAGGACCTTGATTCAATTGAAAGGAGGCGTTTGAAGAATAAATTGAAGTTATAGTTCTCTGTTAACAAGAGCCAGCCAAATTGATTTCGTTTATTTCATCCGGATGGACAAATTTCTTACGGCAGGAGGACCGACGAGTATGCAACGGGACAAAATCGATCATACACACAGAATATTTACCATAAAAAGATCGTTAACGGACGTGGAGTGCGATTTTGCGACGCTGACGGCGTAATTGAATATTAACGCTCCATTGTCCGATATAGCGAGCGCGCTTAGATAAAGTGACAAATTGGAGTCACATAGCACAGGTGCGCTCAACATACTAAAAGATACAGCATTTAGCAATACACCTATACGAAGTGGGTTACAACGTTGTATGAGAACAGTCGAGAATTATACGGTGCGCATCGCGACATTCCTTACCGAGTATTATAATAAATGGCGTTATATAGCGGAGCAAGAAACGGACGGATCTGACGAACGGCTGCAACGACAGCCAGTACGAGCGCACTTCGCAGGGCCATTTAGCTTCTAAATCGGGCTGACTAGAATTGCGAATGAAATCCAGAACCGTTATTGGCAAGGGACACTTTGAAACGGCTCTGAAATTTAAAGGGTGTAGGGTCCACAATAATCCAACGTTCGCTTAGGAAACAATCAGTAAAACGTATATCACGCGTAGGAAGTTAAATAATATAATAAAAAAATATAATATAATTATTTTATTTCTAATTTTTGATTGATATTAAAACTCATACAACTACACAGAAGAAAAATGATGTTGTATCAACAGCATTAAGTCTAATTGGAAATAATCTTGTTAATTCAATAACAATTTTAATAAAATAAAATCATACGTATTTGTTTCATTAATAATGTTATTGAATTAACAAAATTATTTCTAATTAGACTTAATGCTGTTGATACATCACTTTTTCCGTGTACTTTTAAACATAAAATGGAAAATAAAAGACAATAGGTTTAACATCATGGAACTTTCTTACCTGGGGGAGGTATTATATATTGAGAAAAGCTCGTTAGAATTCACTGACAGGATATTCGCGACGAATATTAACGCTCGGATATTTTTATTACGTAGCAAAATCATCTTGCACTGAACGCGCGACAATTGAGATGTTAGATTCGTGTCTACTCTGATACTATGTCCGAAGAAGAATTATCTGTCCTGTAGCACAGATACGACTAACAATGGGCTTCTTTAATTAGAAGCTGCGAAGCATCTGTTGTCGATTATCATAATGTGACGTATTCCAATTTCGAAGTAAGCAGTTTGCTTGGACGTTGCTCCACTGGGAGTACATTAACACCAGTATGAATGTATATATATGTATATAAAATAAAAACAAAAATTCTCCAGCTAATTTAATCTGGATAATAAGAAAGGTTTACACCGAATTACATTAAGAACTAATAGTTCGCATTAATTTGCTAAGGAACATGAACTAGTTGGAACACATTAAGCTTGAAATATATTCGGCTATTATACAATCGTATATTTTATTTTCAAACTGAAAAACAGTTAACACAGTTACACAAAATTTACATGGCTAACAAACGATGTGTATAAAAGATAATCGTAGCAGAAAACAATTAGTCGTCACATAGTAAATCGCGTTATGTCGACTGTTAATCAAAAGCTCGAAACGATGTATTTACGTATATCTCATTACGTCACATCTCATTATCTCACATTTTCGCACCCCAATGTTGTAATGCTTTGAAAAGATAGTTTCTATCCATTCCGAATTGATGATATGCTATTTCGATTCGTCATGTAATCTTGTGCAACGATATCGCGAGCTTGCGGATAATTACTTTATTTATGCGCAATATGTATATATATATATACACTACTAAAAAAAATAGGGAACACTTTTCATACCCTAAAAATTAGGCTATTTTCAAACCGCTGCAACTCGGCGAAAAATCATCGTAGATAAAAGTTTAAAAAAGCATTTTAAGCGCGTTAAAGGTAAAACTTCAAGCTTTAAAATGCTTTTTTAAACTTTTATCTACGATGATTTTTCGCCGAGTTGCAGCGGTTTGAAAATAGCCTAATTTTTAAGGTATGAAAAGTGTTGCCTATTTTTTTTGAGTAGTGTATATATAGGAACCACTCTCATTCTATACAAATATATTTCTTAACATATATCATTAACATATAATATTTACATTTATATGATTCACACAAATTCACGAGTAAAAGGCACATGTTGAAACCACGATAGCTTGACAATAATTTCACTATTAGCCGCTTTTGCGCCAAGGATGCGTTGCAATTACAATTCGTCTATTGACTTTAACTTTAAAATGTTAGGTAAATAAATGCTTTGGCAAGTTACGTTAATGTAACTAATTTAGTTGTAATGTAATGTGTAATATGATATGCGATGTTATGTTAATTTATTCGTATTGATTAATTTGTCGACGATATCTTCTCGATATCTTCGCGATACATGCAGTTCGCACGAAAAAATATTCAATCTAGAAACGTAAATTTACAATATCCAACACCAAATTCTAGATTTAAATTTCCCAATAATCATTATGCTCACACATTTCTCTTCTATCAAAAATATATTATTCCTTTCCTCTGATGTTTCGCAATGTAATCATCAATGCTATAAATTTCGCTTCGCTATACATTTCCTTGCGGATTCATCATCTTATTTATATTATTATTATGCTCTTATGCCTTGACATAACGTCGATATCTATGTAAATCCGCACACAAAACCTTACTGAAAAAATATTTCCGCTCCTTGGAGTGATATATTCGATCTCTCAAGTAATAATAAATGAAGCAGATCTAAAAAGTAAACCAATTTCGGATAATTGGCTTCCTTGCGATATACATCTGATTGTTTTTATAAATCAGAGTATAAATACACGTTTCTATAATTTACATGGACATTCGTGACTGTGTGGAGTGCACAGATGATATGAGCAAATCGAAGAATCTTTGTCGAGTGATGCTTTGATATTTCTCTCCGTTCATACATCCAACATGCACAATATTAGCTGAATTTCTCTGCAAAACAACGTGAATTTAAAAATAGTCTCAGACTGTAGAAGGGTACTCGCTTAAAATGCATGATTTCCGAAGTAAGTTTTGTTATCAAACTAACTGTCCACGGAAAACTACGCATAAAACACCAACGGTCTATGTCTACATGTACTATGCAAACTATGTAAATTATGTGTCGTCATCTATTATCTACACAGATAATTTGCTTGTAATTCACTTTTTTGTCCTTGAAATAAGCATTTAGTTTTTATAATTATTTCCTTGATTACATAATTATCTTGTAATTATCTTGGTTCATGTATAATTATCTTTTGTTTTGTTAAAAGTATTAAATTGTGCAGAATGATAAAACACTGACGGAGAACAATTCTCTTGTTTTTACAGAGTCTACATAGTTTATAGTCTATGCGAAGGAAAGATCATGTAACTTTTTGCGCAGACAATATATGTTACATATATAAGTCATGTAGACTTAATTAATTTTTTAGTATACGTGGCCCTTATAACTGCATACTAAAATATTAATAAATTAATAAACTAAGTGTATATGTAATTACATTACTTAATTACTTACACAAACTGAGCGTGGTTAACATTAGATGCATTTTTCTGATACTTGATGTACGTATTTCAAGAAAGCACAATTAGACCGTATTTGATATTTATGAAAACGCGAGCAACGGAATAAAATCTGCCTATATTCGTCGGCACATTAAGTAATCTTCATTCCTAGAAATATGCGAGAATTATTTTTAAGCATAGTTTAGAACCATATTCTGCGTCCCTCACTTTGACCGATTTAACACAGCCTTAATTTTATTATATGCTACCAAGAAGATCGCGATAGCCAGTAGTTTAGAAAGCACATACGCATGGTTTCATTACACAGTATATCTCGATTTCTATATATATATAATTCAACATTTGTTCAATGGATCGATTAAAATTTATTACATACAGAAATATCGACACTTCTGCTCGCTATAGTCATCGGAAAAATAATCGTATAACAGTTCGTTCGTACACACGTGTCCGAAAATATGACGATGTGATTTTTATAATCGCTCACGACGCTCTTATTATTCGACGTATTATTAACTATTCAACAGATCATCGAGAGTATAATCGTTTCGCAATGCTTCCATCGAAATGAGAATCTACATAAATAGTTCTATTTGCTTCATTTTTCAAGATATTAATGATAAATGGATTATACCTACGATATTTATGATTGAAATCCGATATGGCAATATAGCATTCTTATTAATCTATATGACACAGACGCCTTTAATGCAACGCTTGTTACTTTGACTTAATTACTCTATAGAATAAGTACAAATATTAGTGAAACAGAGTAAATCTGGTATTCTATAAAAGGCTTTAACGTGTAGAACCGCATAAGATAAAGCACGGGCGTTATGTGTAGCTGTTTGAGATACACATTCAAATTCAAAGCTAGTCTTTTGTTCTCGATCACAGCCACTGAACAGCAACAGAAACACTTGCAATATTTTTCACATGCTTTTGCATACTTTCCTACAACCAGTTTATGTTTTGCGGGCGCCTGGTGATGAGTGAATTTGCTCGATTTAGTGTCCGTTAGTGCGAAAGCAATGCGGAGCTAGTAATAAACCGCATTATCACACGTTAGACAAGTTGTTAGCAGAGAAATATCTGTGCGCGGAACCATATTAAACTGTAATGTAAAATAGTGCCTACACAACAAAGTTTCTTTACATGGGAGACATTGTTCTGATATTTCAAGTATCATATCTTTGTTTTATATAAGAAACCGTATATTATCAACAAGAATAGAGTAAACAGTACTATGATAGCAGTGCCACTTAAGTAAATTAAAATGTATTATTGTTCGCATAAAATTAAAATTTATTTATGAACAATTTCACCATTCTTCTTAAGACTAGTTTAAACATTAGCTTAAAGGGAAAACGGATATGTTACAGAAATGTCCGTGCGCTAAGTTTTAATCATTCTTTTAAGGTCACGTGGAGACAAGATTATGCGGCGGTGTATGCGTAAAAACTGATAACGTTGACCTCTTTATCAAAAAACAAGAATTAGTGAGCTCGTTCATGGCAGTCTTCTACAATCTTCTACTATTTCCTATCCTTCTGTGTCCAATAATTGCGCTGATGCTATTCTATAGCTGTGTACTGTTTGCCCTATTATAAATTGGTGCGTTTCGCAACTAAAATTTTAGTCTGGTCGATATATATTTTATATTTATCAGCAATTGCTATCTACATTTCTTCTAAAATCTACGTTGATACCTCAATCGCGTGTAACAACGCGCGCTTCTTCATCTCGGATGATTCATTCGTGTTAAAATATCTTGTCAAATTTGTATCAGAAAGTAAAGCTGCGCTTTACATATCATACTTTCTAATATCACCATGGTAAGAAATTAACCTATGATTAAAATAAGTTTCTATGTATGTACACGTACGTATGTACATGAGTGCACGCGCGTGTTGCATTATGCACGATTAAACAGATTGATTAGCGTGACTCGTTTTGCCGTTATTATCCGTATAATACGTTCGTTGTACTGAATCAGATTAATTTCTTACCTGAAAGCTTAAACTCTAGTTGACGAGTACAGATTACCAAACGTGACAAGGAACTCGATAAACAAAAAAACAATGAGATTATTTTCGACAACAAATGATAAAGCTATCGAGTAGTTTCCAGCGCAAAAAAACTTTAAAGTATAGAAAATGACGTGCGAACCTACGATCGCATTTATTCCGAACGGATATAAAGAATATCTTCGAGAAAAGGATCATCCGATTCGTTCACGTTTTCTTTTCGTTTAATTAATTATGAATAAATAGCAACCATCTTTTCCTCTCTAATCAAAACATGACCTATTTTCCATTACGTCGAATTATTGTACTATGCATTCCTACCCATGATATTTACAAAAATATGCATTACATAAGTACCAGGAAGTACCTATATCATCGCGTAGCGGCACTTTATCTTCTCTGTATTTCTCTGCATGTCAATTGCACATTGCACTAATTATTTGCGCAAGATTTATATGTATTATTAATTGCACAATTCCAACATTGCTTAGTCGGGCCTATAGATTGGAATCTTTGGAATAAATTCAATTAAAAGAACCTGCAACATCAAAAAAAGGAAAACAATTAATTAAAATTTTGTTAAAATTACACACAGGTAAAGTGTTCCTAAAATTCTAATAATTTTGTAGTGCCTTACATATTCCATCATGGAGGAGCTGTCGCATCTTTGTTTTGCCAGCCTCCAATGTAAACCAAGTTTGTGATAGAGCCTACTGTTTTCCCATTCTAACAATTTGTTTAACGAATGCTGAGTCTAGAAAGATAACGCATGTTAATATCTTGCACATACATTGGAATCTAATTAACTCGTTTTAATTTTTTTTTCATTATCTAATTTATGTTTACTTACTTTACTCTTTCTACTACTACTTGCTTACTTTACTTATGAGGCATGGCCAACATTTTCCGTTTCGCGGGCCACATTCAAAATTTTCAAACTTTCCGCGGGCCGTACTCAGAATCGGATGTGTTAAATTTTTTTTATTTTTTATAAAAAACAGTATTAAAAACGTAAAATTTTTTTATTTTTCACAAGAAGAAATCCAAACTGTTTTTATAATGTTAAATTTAAATTTTAATAAAAATATTTTAATCGAGAGATAGGCCAATGACGGTCATAGCGGATCTTAGTGCTCCAATAATATTAATGTGTGACTTTTCTATAAACTGCGCGCCGTTACTATCGGTCTTAAAACGCAGCTCTCAAATATCACATTAAATTGAAAATCAATTTAATGATACTGATGCTAATGAGCACCTATAAGATTCCCACCTTCCCATCCCAACCCGAAAAACTGTTAAGAATTTATTGCACAAAATAGAAAAGTCATATATTAATATTATTGGAGCACTAAGATCCGCTATGACCGTCATTGGCCTATCTCTCGATTTAAATTGTTTATACACATATGCGGTCTTATACTAATTATTATTAATAAAAATAGTTTTGTAGTTTCTTCTTTAATTTTTTATTTTTCAAAATATGTCGCGGGCCGGATGAAACTGCTCCGCGGGCCGCAGGTTGGCCATGCCTGATGTTACTCTTTCAATACGCACCCTCTTGCTCAAGCAAATGACAGGCCACAGGGAACATCCTAGGGTACAGCAACAGCATACACAACCGCAGAATAACCACTTAACGTTAACAGGTAAAGTCTTTTTCAATACACTGTTCACTCTCATAACAGTTGCCTTGAACTCTTCCGGAGCCGCGCGGGACGTGAGGCCGCTAGGAAACTCCGATTCAAAACGGTTACTGAGACCGAATCTGAAAATATAAAAACCACACAGATTAATTACACATTTTTCCACATGCTTTAGACGCGACGTAAAATCTGTCATTGAAATTCTTTCAGAGTGCAGCAAAAATATTTGCTCGGCTCCAAGGTAAGCGACAATTTAATTATGCAAGATCGCTGAATATGCATTTCGTCGTCGGGGAAAAAGGAAAACATCGCCGTGCTGGCGCCGTTGAGACAACGAAAGAGACGTGTCATCGTCATCGTGCAGAACATCGAAATTAAGGAGATCAGATGGCTTTGTTTGCCTCTCCTCTTTGTGGAAGCGCGAGTTCTCCCCCTCCCCCTTCGGCCCCCTTCCCCGCTCCACCAGACAACAAAGGGTCTTCGGGGCGCGCGACTCCGAGCGGCGGTTTCTCGAGAGAGAGAGAGGAAGAGAGACTTACACCGTCATGTTGCCAGCCCCGCGGATCACGATCGGCTCCGGCACCATCGCGACTATGGGGGCACCATAGTGCTCCTCCAGGTTCTGCTCGTGCACCTCTTCCTCCGCGTAGATCGCGTCGAAGTCCGCCATCGTGCTCCCTCTCGGACTCCTGCCGCCTCCCGCGGACATATGAGTTGCGCGTATACACCGCGTTCAGCGACGGCGACAACAACACAGCCGCGGCGACGTGCCGTTGTGCGCGCGCGCTCGCCTCCTACCCCCCCACAACCGGGGACTCCGGGGCCCAGGTCGCGGTGGTTGTTGGCCGTCAACGCTGGTAGACGATGACGACGGCGACGACGCCGCGCGGCGCTCTCGCGAGCGCGACCCTCTCGCTCACATCCCCGCCGCGACGGTGGGTATCCGGCACGTCGTCACGCCCGCGCCGTCGCGATCGTCGCGGGCGACGGTCATCTCCGCCGCGAGACCGGGCTAGGCCAGCTGCTAGGCGCTCTCTCGACGACGACGACAACGACAGCCGCGACACCGTCCACCGCCAGCGTTCGCGTATTAACGTACGTAACGTTTGTTTCCACCCGTTGCACCGATCACCGATGCAGCACGACGCGCACTGCGGCTGCGGATGCGATGAGCGATCCGCTTGCTCACGGCTCGTCGATCTCTCCTCGCTCCGCAGTCCGCTCCGATTCCAGGTCTGCCAACGGACGCGCGAACTGCGAAGGGGTGACGGTCGCGACAAATCTCGCGCATGCGTAGCGGCGCGAGCGCTAGCAGACGCGTACCCAGTGATGTGCCGTATAGTTTACGTCAATTCTTTACATGATTAGTTATGTGTAAAGGATTAATTCTTTACATTGCTATCTTCCACGTAAAAAATGTAAATAATGTAAACAATGTAAAGAATTTTGTAATTGGATCCCAGGTAGCAAGCTGACGTTATCTGTCGTCATTTTGACGTCAAAATGACGTCTAATGTCGTCAAAATGACGACAAATAACATCAGCTTGCTATCTGGGATGATATACCATTTATAATAAACGGAAACATTTTTTAAAATAACCTTTATTTAAATTTCCCGAAGCAAATACAAGTTTACCATAATAATAAAAATAATTTTTTTACTCTACTTTAAGGGGGCTCTATAGATAATGGATGTATGGAAAAATGGTAAAAAAACTTCATGGACGTATAAATTGAGATGCGAGAAAAGTGCTCAAAAAATTGTAGCACCGGTTACCGTGTAAAAATTTGCAAAAATGAATTTTGAAATCACAGTTTTTAACATGAGCTCTTATGGCAGAGGGGTCCCTGGAGACAGG
>NJRP01000231.1:74837-90178 GCA_003063835.1 Aphaenogaster floridana | reverse complement strand
TGTTACACAAAGGCATCTCATTGGCTACATATTATCTTAGAAGATGTTTTAGATAATATGTAGCCAATGAGATTCCTTTGTGTAACACACACAGTGTTTCTTGTTGGAAAACGGTCATAATAAACCAAATATCACGATTATCCATTGTCAGGTGTGAATGAATTAACTTTATTTAATATCCCAGGTAACAAAATATGTCATTTTGACGTCAAAATGACGACAAATAACGTCAGCTTGCTACCTGGGATTCGTCAGTTTTATCAGATTCGGTTATTCTAAAAGAGTAGTATATATGCATAAGTTTTTTGACTGTTCAAAGGTCAAACTTTTCAATTCTTTACATTGTTTATATTTTTTACATATTGTTTACATTCTTTACGTATTCTTTACTCCATATGTAAAGAATTAATTCTCGCTGTGAAAAAAGGTGACGATAGACTTCCTTTTATAAAGATCATTGTTTATTCTCTAGAGTTAATAAATTCTTTTGTTGTGTTATATATTATACAGCGTGACCCATTTTAAATGCCCATGATGGACACATGTTTTTTACATTAATAATATTTAATAGCTAATATAATTAAATTAATAATATTTAATAGAACATATTACGGTCGTTATGCCTAAATAGGGACAGGCATAATCCTAATTCGGGACAATTCTGTTCTAACGCGTAAAATTTTGCGACCGTTTGATGTAAATTAATTCTGATTTCTGCATTATACGCGCTCTAACCCCGTTTTCCATTAAAAAATTAAGAACGAGGAATTTTTTATCCAAACGCCCGTGGTTGCAGAAAGTGAAAAGTTTGAGACACTCAAATATTTGGGTGTCTGTATATATTACATAATACGTTCTATTAAAATTACATGTACTTAATATATAATATTTAATATATGTTGCGTATTATTAACACAAATCGTAGCAAAAAGTATTGATAATTTATATAAGCAACAAGAGAAACCATTTTGTGCAATATTTTAGTACGAGTCTATTGAAGCGGATCACGTATTCATTGACGGGTTCACGCATGCGTACAAAAGTCCGTTCGAAGCAATTTGTCCTTTCAACACTGGTCAGCACTGCTCCGATTTGAATAACATAAAAAGAGCCTTCGACGAGAACATTTTTTATTTATAAATTTCTATCGGAGGAAGCTACAATACTTTTTATTTACGTTTCCTTCTTGGAAGTCAGAACTGTACATATAAAAAAATTTCAACAGCACAGCAGCACTCGTTAATTTAGATGGTAATTTTTTACTTCGTCTTCCAGTAGAAGTAGACAATACTTTCTTGCTTCTCTTTTTATATTGTATTAAAAGCGATAATTTCTAGATAGCAAAGAGAATACAAAAAGAGTTCTTTGGAATCCTCGAATTATAAAATGAATTCCTTTTTCATCCCATTTCTGTTCTAAAAGCACTCTTAAGGGTTCAAAAAGAATTCACTTTTATGTCACCAATTCTGGGCTCTTTTTCAGATACAAAAAGAATTCTTTTTATACTCCATAAGAATACTATTGAAAAGGAATTCTTTTTGAGTTCATTTCGAACAGATTACGCTAATTCATATAGAATTTTAAAAAGTGAATTTTTTTAAATTCATAACGACCACCTGTGCTGTCTGGGTTGAATTCATTTTTAAGTAATTCTGTCACGTGGCTCCTTTCCAAGCCTTCATCGATCTCCAACTTTTGACGTTCTTCATCTTTTTCTTTTGCAGAGTTATTTGTCCTCTTTTGAGAACCCACTTTCTCTGATAGGTACGTACAGATCATACTTTCTCCTTTCTACCCCCCTGTTTCCTTTCTATTCCGTTGTTTCAGTTTCCATAACGACTTTCAAAAATTATCAAATTATTTGATAATTCCATCAAATTATTTGATGGAATTATGTATCTCCAATTTTAAGCTAATGGCCTTATTGAGGAGGTAAAAAC
Organism: Aphaenogaster floridana; assembly: GCA_003063835.1. NCBI lineage: Eukaryota > Metazoa > Arthropoda > Insecta > Hymenoptera > Formicidae > Aphaenogaster > Aphaenogaster floridana. The sequence goes on along the minus strand of NJRP01000231.1, from coordinate 88,238 downwards.
TCGAATCGTAGTTGTAAATGAATGTCAGTTAAATCTGCGGGATAAATGCAGAACGCTGACATGATCGAGCATCGGTAATTAAGTTTGAGACATTATAAAATGCATTGTACGATGACAAACGAGAAAAGTTGAAAAATTCAAAATTGTTTCTACAATTGTCAATTAATTGCTATTATCAATGATAATAAATTTTAAATAATTAAATAATTATTTTAAACAAGACTTTTATGACAATTATGACTAAACTGTCTAGAAAAAAGATATATACAAAAGAATAAAAGATAAGTTAGAAATTAATTTTATTGATAAATATTAATTAACCAATAACTATTTGATTAACTGTTGCGATTATTATATGCAATAATGGCCAATTCTCTTTTTCATGAAGTCAAGTGAATAAATAATTTAATTTCTCTAAATAAATAAAAAATATATGTATAATTAATCTCGAAATTGAAGTTATATAAAGTGATTTAAATTGAGTTTCCTCTGATTATAAATTCTTTTTTTTTTCTAATTACCTAAAAAGTAAATTAGATCACTGTTATATTTTTTTAGCTTCACTGTCGTAATAATAACGACAGTAATGCAAAAATAAATATGAATTCAATGGAGTTAATAGCAAAATCGCAATAAGTATTCGGCAAAATAGAATTGGAGTTTCAAAAGATATTGCTATATTAGATGAATCAATTTTTAGTGACGCAACTTGAAATACTTCTTGCTGCACAATATTGTTTTATATAACGTTACATTGCACAAGTTTCTTGAAACGTTCTCGGAACTCGGAACAAAGTTCCTCGGAAGTTACTCGAGTAAATTACTTCTCGCTCAATTATATATATTATAGAACTGTTATGCTAATAGGTGTACTAAGTTGGAAAGTAGTCCGCAAAAAGATTTACATTTACATTTTACGTTTTTTTTTTAGGCCAACTTCGTTACTCCGCGAAGAAAGCGAGAACCAACAGCGTTGCGTAACACATCGTTCGCGAGGAAAAAGAAGAATCAGCGCGATCGATCAGTCGTGCGGTTTATATGCACGCGAAATCGGATAGCAACAAAGAAATATGTCCGGTCCGGAGCTCAGCTTCGTAATGTGAGGATCTCGGGGACGATAAACGATGAATCATATAGCATTACGCATCACGCACACGTTACGTCGCGCGGGCTTATCCGTGCGTGTAAAAATACTCTCCCGAGTCATTACGCGGCTTTGAGCGCATTTCAATCAGAGTGCAACGGCCGCTCGACTGGAAATCGCGGAACTGTCAGCAGCGCAATAGAATGATTGCCAATCAATTCGACGCAACGGTTGAGATTAATAGAAACGGCGACGCCTTCTCTCCGGACGACACGCTAACTCGCCGCGCATTTTGCAATCGGGACGATAATTATTGCATAGAATAATATATAATTTGTCGCTGAAAGAGCGCAGCAAAAAAGAAATGTTTAACTGGAACTGTATTGTTATTTTTGTACGATGGCCTTTAATAAATATTTGATAAGATTTTATATACATATTTATACATATTTGATAAGATTTTATACATATTTATACATATTTGATAAGATTTTATACATATTTGATAAGAAAAACGTTTCTCTAATTCTTTTATAACTCGTGTGCAAATTTTATTTGAAACATGAATTCACATAAATTATTATTACGCACCAAGATCCGCGGTTGACCGACATTTGGCTATTCTCATTTATATTTGACAATTTCGTCGGTCCTATTAATTATTATTGTGTTTATTTGAAACATTTTAAAAATTAAATATAAAATTTAATAGACGTTTTACACCGCCACAAGTAGAGATGTGCGAATTATTCAAATTCGAATCGAATCGAATTGAATCTGACGATATTCGATGCGATTCGAATCCGAATCGACGTAATTCGAATTCAAAGATTCGACAATATCGAATCACTGCGATTCGAATTCGAATCGGAGAAGTGCGTAAAAAGATTTGAAACCCGTTGAATCCTATCGTGCGTTCAACGCCTTTGCGAGACGGCCAAAAGGTCGTTACGATACTTCGTTAATTTTTATTCACCTCTTCAGATGCTTCGAATGCCTACGTCACATTCCTGGCTTGCATACAGGATTCCTACGTTTTGATTCGATTCAAATTTGAAATGTGGGTGATTCGATTCGATTCGATTCGGTGATATTTTTGTCAATTCGATTCGGATTCAAGATTTTTTTGCAAATTCGATTCGATTCAATTCGAGTTAAAAAATCTTGATTCGCACATCTCTAGCCACAAGGACACCTTTATACAGTATGCGTGCGATTTTAATTTATGTTTGTGTTTAATTTAATCTTTATAACGACCTAATTTGTTTTTGTTCTTTGATTATGCTGAAGATGATCTAATTAAAGGTCGAAACGTCTATTAAATTTTATATTTGATTTTTATTCTATGTTATTATTGGCACTAATAGCCTGGCTCTGTATGCCCTATTCATTTTCGTTGATTTTAAATCTTTTGAGCCTTATACATTATCTTTATCTAATTTTAAAAAGTATTTGAAAAATATTAAGTACACTAATATTTATATCTTCATTGGAATGCGACTGTAGAATTTTTATAAAATTCAAAAATATTTAAATGTACACAGAAAGAATAGTTTTGTTGAAGTATCTAAAAATTTGGCTAGATACAGATCTGAAAATAATTTTGTTGGACGACCAAAAGTAACTATGTAGGACACTCAAACACGATGATAATGCTGCAAAAAGTTTTGATATTCTAGCGACTATTTTGGGGAGCGTCCTACATATGTAATTATTTTGATGGTCCAACAAAATTATTTTCAGATTTTTATTTGACCAAATTTTTAAATATTTTATTAAAACTTCTTACCGTATAATATTTCATACATATCAATAATGTGCCGCCGATAAGTTTGGCAAAAAGAGTTGTAAAGCATCGCATACTCGGGAATCGATGATAATAATCGATTATTTTTATGATCTATGGCGGAGAAGTGAAGCAGCGTTAGGGCTAACGTATTTCTTCCACTTCGTGCAAGCAGTAAGTATCTGCGGTCTGTGTTATACCTGACTGACCAAATCATAAATAGCAGCGAGACGCGAAAATTTTCGTTAGTTCGCTATGGATTCGTGGAGTGCAAAGGCTTTTGTATTTTTCCTGATTGTTTCGGTGTCGCGTAAAAACGCTCAACCGCAGCCTCAAAACTTCAATAGCAAAAAGATATTTATTGATATTAATAATGGTGTCATTACGGTCAATAATCAGCTGTCCATGTCGAACAGTGAGTACAAATACGTTCTCGATAATTGAAGAATTCGGCAATCAAAAATGATATTTCTATTGTTTTGTTAGAATCAATAATATAGTAATATAATATAATATGTAATATAGTGAGTAAAATTTCGAGAACTTGTACTTTTAAGGCTCCAAAATTATTTTGAATTACAATAACGTCAAAAGTGAGAAAACATACGATAAAAATTCTTGCAAAATACATTAAAATAGAAATATTTTTCAATAAAATAACATTTGGACTCGATAGAATATAGACTTGTAAAATATACCGAAAACTCTCCTTTTATTTGGATAATCAATAAATAATCTAGGACTGAATTGTGTGCCTAATTAAGACCGAAAACAAGCTGTATGATAGCTGCCAAATTAAAATAAATATTTGTTTTCACATATTAAAGTCTAGGAAAATCAAAGTCTTCGGTATATTTTAACACATTACGGTGATTATTTTAAAAATAAAACCAGTACACTAAAACAAAAAATAAAGCTGTACGTTGCAAGAATAATTTGAGCAGTATTTGACATTTTTGACATATTATTTCACATCTCATAGTTCACTTTTCTACCGCTTTGAGTTAAATAGCCACTGTCAACGCGGACTTGGCAATTAAGCCAGAAAGAGCCTTAGTACCATCTGTGAACAATCTATCATGTAATTCACTTGTTACCAATATTATTATATTATGCTATCATATTATCTGCGTTTTAGAGACTAAATGTCTTATAATAAATGTCTTCTTTATACATTAATATATATATATTTTTTTTTATTTACATCTTTTTCTCGAGAAAAAGACCACTGTTTTCTCTGAATATCTTTTTATCGTCGAAAAGCCAGACAAATGGAGAGGATAGTCGGTGGGAGTTATGCGGATGAAGGTCAATTTCCGTTCATGGCCGTGGTGCATCGATTGATCGATGGTAGGAGAGTTGCTCAATGCGGTGGTACCATCATTTCGGAAAGATGGGTGCTGACCGCGGGGCACTGCATCGCAAAGTTCCCACAAAGGTTCTTCGTAATATTTGGGATCGTTGACAAGACCGGGATCGGTTACAACGTAAATCGGGGACCCGGAGTCGCGATGATGACGACACAGGCCCACGTGCATCCCAACTATTACCTCAGCAAAAACGATATCGGACTGTTGCACATGCCGAAAGATATCCCCTTTTCAGGTAAGAAAATTGATCGATGTGCAATGAAGAACTGCGCGTGACTTTTGTATTCCTGATTTGTATTCGACAGAGAACTCCAGAGACGTAAGATGTAAAAGTTTTTGCGTTTCGATGAAATTTTATTTCAGAGAAAATTCAACCGATACATCTGGCTGGTCCGATGGAGGGCAAAGTTATGGCTGACACGACGGCCTATGTAGTCGGATGGGGTCGCGATGGCTTCGGTCCTAGAGGTACCAAGAGGCTCAAGTACGTCCTAATGCCGTTGATCTCGAAACGCGAGTGCGTCTCGTATTGGAGAGTGGACTACAGAAATATATGCACGGAACCGGGACTCGGGAAAAACGCGTGTCAGGTAACGTTCGAATTTAATTTTGCGATAAGAAAGAAGATTCCGACACACTGAAAAAAATCCATGTATTTTTACATGAAAATTACTTGTTCAAAACCGGAAAATTACCTAATTTCATATCACTGTAATTTTTTTTCCAGATTTTTTAAAGTGAAAATACATACTGGTAAAATATAGGTGAAATTAAATATTTTTATGCAAAAATCACTTGTAAATTCATGTGAAATCCCTTGTAATCACTTGCAATTTTCCATGTGGGTAGCAATATTGCATGATTATGCTGGGTCGGAAAAAACCCAGCATAATCATGTAATTTCACACAAATATTTTTTTCAGTGCATACAGATTTACCCAAATCTGCGCGCGTTAGAGTTCTTCTTAGTTTTTAGAGTTCTTCTTAGTATTTTTTTTAAGTTCTTCTTAACAATTCTTTGGTACAAATAGATTATAGTAAAAATATTTTTAATGCGTAATTATTGCAATTTGATGTGTCTTAGGGTGACAGTGGGGGTCCTCTTTTTATAATGCGGGACGATCGACCGCTGCAAATCGGCATCGTAAGCTACGGAGACGCAAACTGTCCAAGCAGTAGACCCGGAGTGTATACTAGAGTGGCGGCGTTTGCAGAATGGATCGAACGTGTCACTGGAATGCGATTCGAATAAATAAAATATTGTGAAGCTATCGTGTCTTTCTCTAATTACGAAACCTCTCGATAATCGCAAAAACACGTGTCACCCTGTTATTTTCTCAAAATTGCAGTTATTCTTCTCTCATCCTCTCTTCTTCTTTTCTTTATCATTCATAGACTCTTATGCGAATAACACGTTATCCCCTGAGCAAGATCATAACTTCCTTCGAAATTGCATTCGAATTGCAAAAATGTACATGTTCTACTAACTTGTAATTAAGACAGAAAATAATTACAGACAATTTTCTTCTTCATCTTCGATTTCATTGTCTTCATTTTTTTTCGAGTTGTTATCCGTCGAGCAGCTAACTCGTAGGATATAATTTTCCTTCTGGGCTTAAGACGATAAGACAGATAACATTCGCGATATTATCGATATTATCGACAGTGCTAAATAACGTTGCCAATGTCCTTATGTAATAACATAAAGCAAATTAAAATTAAAATTCTATAATAATTATTTAAAATTTTGCCAATGCACTCTTTTATGTAGAAAAGCCAAATTAAGAATCATCTTATCGATTGTTAATTTTACACAGTTAATTCGCTCCTCGTTCTTGAATTCCGCGTACGATGGCGACATTGTCTTAATCCTTATAATTTGCATTTAATGAATGCAATACCGTGCAAAAATTAATATCACTTTATAATAAATATATTACATCGTATTACAATTATGTTACAATATATTTACAATATATATCGTTGATTTCTAAACATCATGACTATTTAGTACTTTACATTATATAATCTTATCAATGCAAAGGAATGCATTGTGTGAGTGTTAAAAAATACGACAATTTTTATTTCCTTAAACATACGAGCAATAAAAAAAAGATAATCGCATCTCTTCTTCATTTTTACTATCAATTAAAACGAGTCGACTAATATTTGCACACGCATTATTCCTACACGAACTGGCAATACGCGAAATGTGAAAATCATATGTTAGTAAGGAAGCAATGGCAAATTTTGCAAATCATTCGTATCGTCTGACCTTTCTGTGCAACACGTCGTGTCGTATTATTCGGAAGCGTGTGCAGCAGAATGCATATCGAGTTTCGAGCGTAACTGCGGCTCCTCGGACGTGTACATATAGTAATCACGGACGCTTCTCGGCACAGTTAAAATGTGATTAAAGCGGTTACGGATGAGAGCCGGCGCGATTGCGGGGCCGATAAAAATCGCGGCGAAACAGAGGCGAGGAAAGGTGTGATGAGATGCGATTTATAATTGTCCGACACAAATGCAGAACGGAGCTCCGTTGTCCTGCTCGGGCCGGCTATTACCGCAAAATCATAGCGGAGGTTCCTTCCTGGGTTTAACCGCCTGCCTCGGCGACGATCCTGCGAGATTGCTGCTTCCCAAGTGCCCCGGCGTGAATTTGCGACACGCGAAAAGATATTGAAGAAACCATGAAACTAATTTGAACTATCAATTGTGTCGAAAAAAATCATATAACTGATACGATCGATACACATATAAATTTAAAGAATTTCTTTCTTTCACGCAATCGTTGTGTAAATTACATGGAATTTCATAGCTACACTGTTGGAAAATTTGTATACTTTTGTGAAAAAGTTTGCTGGTTAAAGTTTTTGTGTTAAGTAATCAACACATTCATATGTAAATTTAACACACGTCTGCTTTGTTAACTGAACTTAACAAATATAAAATGTAAGATTATTAAAATGATTTTAAAAATATGTTAAAGTAATACAATTTGCACGTATTTATGAAATATGTTAAAACTTACAGAAAAAGAGTGTTGATTTTACTCTATAATAGAAGTGGGAATGACTGTGTGTTACTTATTACCATTCTTATATGAAAATAACATTTCTTATATGTTAATTTCATCATAAAAGTTATGTTAATTGTACACACTATTAACTTTAAATTACGATCAAAATTACATTTCTTTTTTGTTGAAATATTAACATGATATCAGTGTTACCATTTAACACATCTATATTATGTTAAATTAACAAAAATTTGAGTGGACTGTTTGGGATATGTGATTTATGTTAAATTTAACACAAATTTTCCAACTGTGTATAATTGAGATTTTAAGAGGCAAATGAAAAGCGAGTAAATGAAGCGAAAATAAAAAGAGCGATTTTGCACGCGTCAAAAATCTCATTTTTTCATTAGCATTTTTTTTTAAATATTAAGTATAAAAAATATTGATTAAGATTATTAGTTTAAAAATGTTTCGTGAAGACAATGGATTTCAAAACGGCGTTATGTATTGCGTGAATCGCATATTTTTCGATTGCAGATCATATCGTATTACCCCTTATTAGCAATTTGGGGAAATCGTAATTAGAACTTTATCCCACGTCCCTGTCCCAGATTCCTTTAAATAACTCGGCGTGTATAATTTACGATAATGCCGGGCGAGCGTAATTTAGCACGAGGGGGTGCATCCTCTTTTTTCGATACAAAGGTTTCGTTGCTTTGTGCTTGCAGAGAAGAAGTGTTTCAGTCGAACACTAGGTTAATTCCGATGATAATACGCGCGCTTTTGTGCACCGGCCGGCGTACCATATTTATACATTTTTACACGCCAATTTTACGGTCTGCTGAAGCGGCTGTGTATGATGCAGCCATGGCACTACGACCGTTCTTTAACTCCTCTTTCACGTACGAATTCGTACGAAAACTGGAGAACCGTGAGAATTTGCAAAATTATTTTGCGCTTTATTTCATTATCGGGATGGAATATAATGGGATAATCGACGCTTCTCGTTTATTGCGTCACTAATAAGACTTTCGGATTGCGTTGTTACGTCATCTATGAACTATACCTGCTTGAAAATGGGCAGGCGGATCAACCTGTGCATTACGCGTTAAAAGATACGCGACGGCGTCGGTTAATAATATATCTAGGCGTGTGTTATATATAAACACATTCCCGCGGCGAAAGTAGCCGGTCACGATTTAACTCGCTCATTAACCCCGCTAATAGCCTACATCATCAGAAAATCGGTTTCATCTTAATCTGAACGCCGTCTCTTCCGCGATACACTTTTGTATCCTAGAATCAAATTATGTATTCTCGAGAATAATTAAATCTGTGTTTGGCTTGGACACCATCACATTATCCGTTTTATATATTCATGGATAGTATAGGGCCGGTATCACCATCTCCGATTAACGTGATCCTCCGATTAAACTCACTCTTCGTCTCTTTCTAATTGTTCAATTAGAAAGAGACGAAGAGTGAGTTTAATCGGAGGATCAAGTTAATCGGAGATGGTGATACCGGCCCATAGTAATTAGAATTAACCGAGCTTTTCTTGTTTCAATGAATATTACTAGTTTCTATGACTACATTCTCTTCATAAATAATTTCTTAATTTTAATTGCTAGAAATTAAACCTAATTAAATATGAAAAAAGCTATAAAAATGCCCTTAAAATAATATCTATGTTGAAAAAAGAAATGGTGAACTCGCTATCATGTGAAGAAACTATTTATGAAATTAACATTCTTGTGCGTTTCCTAAATAAATATGTCTAGGAAGTAGATTACTTTCCTGAGATCTTTATTTGAAAATGTGTGAGAGATCCAAAAAGCGAGCTCGAAAAATGAGATAATCTTTCGAAAGGCCATAATTCTAAAATTAGGCTATCGAGACTCTGTCCCGAGTCATCGAGATAGGCAAAGTCTAAAAGAAACCATAATTTCGTGAATCAAATAGGTGAGTCCATCCTTTCGGCAATCTTAAATCGAGCAAGATTTTATTTTTGGCACTTAGAGCGGTCTCTCGTCTTCAAACATCGATGCGACCGTCGACCGTTATGCTCGACAGTTGATCCAAGCCTGTCGTAGATAAACACGAGGGCATTTTACACGACGTCTTCCTTTTCCTCCGCGTCGTAGAGGGGGTTAAAAAGACGGCGATTAGTCAAGCGAAATCGTCCATCGCGTCTGAACATACGAGGAACACATGCGACTTGAGTTACGCGGCACCTCTCGAAATAGAGAGGGTGGAGGACAGGGAGGGAGAGAGAAAGAGAAAGATAGAGAGAGAGAGAGAAGGTAGCCGGGCAAAGTGGAAGTCGACGAGACCGAAAGTACCGACTCGACATTCTTTTCGGCTAACCGCCTACTTAATTAAAACAACATTAAGCCGGCCGGCTTGCGCCGTGAACGACGCTGCCCATGGACCGTGCAACAGACAGACGAAACGAGAAAGAGTTCCTGCGGAACGCGAATGAGTGGGAGGAAGGGAGGGGGCGGCTTGCAAAGCGGCTTTTAAATCTCGAGCTGCAACTGCAGCTGCCGATGCGCCCCGCGCCGCCGCATCGCGGCTCGTAAACCCCGCGTCGCTCATTAAATTAGCTATGTCCAATCGATTCGCGGATTTTGCGGAATCGCAAATCCCAGGGATCGGGACACCCGCGGGCGGCCGTTCGAAGGTGACTCCTCGAGCGCGTTTCTCCTAATGAGGATGTCACAGGGCGAGAAGCTGCTTTTCTCTTTCTTTTTCTGTTTTTTTGCATCGTCGTCGCTATGATATCATCAAATTTATATGCCGCGTGTCGCAAGCTGGGTGGCTTACTAATTTACACGCACCTGTCGACGGATTGAGCAACCGTGTCACATTCGTTATTGGAGTTTGGCAACGTTTCGCCATGTATCAGGACGCCTCCGCTCTTCGGTTAGTTGCCGGTTATATTAACAAGCGCTTAATACACTTTCGGGGATGTGCGAAATGTCGGGGAATGCGTGTAAAAATGACGGGAAAGCAAATCACGTGTCAACGTGCGAGCTTTTGAGAATTATGCCGTGTCTGGCATGCAGTTTATTTATCATCTGGCATTCGTTCAAAGAATTTCCCGCGTTGTATTAAATCAAATAATTGTTAGGCGCGGGTACGGAGAGGTAACAAGGTTTCGCAAGGTTCGTTACGCAGGTTTCTTTGACAAAGATACAAAATAAAGTCATGTAACTAATTTAACTAACATTCATATTTAGGACCAAACGCGACCGCCCGATCTCAAGTTTTGTCTGTTTCGAGGAGGAATGCAGACGTGACGTTAACCAAAGGATAATCTACAATGTGCTCTTTGCTTCCTGTTTCTTGCTCTTTGCCTTTTGTCAATTTTTGGTTATGTCGCGTAATGTGATGTTTGTTCGTTTTGTCATCCAAGATAAAAGTTGACGAACTTCGGAAGAGACAAGAAACACGATTGTCGGTAAAACAATGCGTGGAAAAGCAAAGAGGCAAAATGCAAAGAGCAAGAAACAAGACGCAAAGAGCACATTGTAGATTAGCCTTAAGCGTCGAGCGGCCACATTTCGCGTTAATAGTGGAAAAAGACGACAAAAAACGCATTAAATGCATATATATGTTTCGCAACACCTATTTGAGGACAGCCCGGGCAGTGTGGCGGATTCCTTTGTCCTCACTGAAAAAAAATCTGATCGCATTAATTGGAATTCTGTTAGACTCAATCAGTATGTTTGTTGGAAAATAAACGAATCAGAATTCTTTTAGAAATTACCAGATGAACAAGATTAATTTCTTCATGTTAAATATACCAGAATTTCTTGTTAATGTTCGCCCAACTCGCACAATAATAAAACTGCTAGAGTGCGCTGCGGGTAACGTTAACCACACAGTTGGAAAATTTGTGTTAAATTTAACATAAATCACATGTCCCAAACAGTCCACTCAAATTTTTGTGTTAATTTAACATAATATGGATGTGTTAAATGGTAACACTGATATCATGTTAATATATTTCAACAAAAAAGAAATGTAATTTTGATCGTAATTTAAAGTTAATTATGTGTATAATTAAAATAACTTTTATGATGAAATTAACATATAAGAAATGTTCTTTTGATATAAGAATGGTAATAAGTAACACACAGTCATTCCCACTTCTATTATAGAGTAAAATCAACACTTCTTTTCTGTAAATTTTAACACATTTCATAAATACGTGCAAATTGTATTACTTTAACATATTTTTAAAATCATTTTAATAATCTTACATTTTATATTTGTTAAGTTCAGTTAACAAAGCAGACATGTGTTAAATTTACATATGAATGTGTTGATTACTTAACACAAAAACTTTAACCAGCAAATTTTTTCACAAAAGTACACAAATTTTCTAACAGTGCAAAATTCTGGTTGCACGTTCCTTTGTAACTAGAAGTTTTATTAATCCAACTGGAAAATACTAATCAAATCCTTATAGTTAAGTCTGTCAAACGTTCTAGTTAAAAAAAATTGAGTCCAATCACGACAACCAGAAATTCTGTTTCGTCTCACCAGAATGCATTCTATCAGATATGTCTTGTTCATGTAATCAGACCATTTTTCTCAGTGCTCTCACACCCCGAGCGAGCGGGCGGTTAAATCCGCGTCCAATTTACGCGCCCGGCTCCTTTGGTAGCGCTCGATTTCCCGTTCAGGTGGCACACGTGGACGCGTTTCTGCGAAGTCGAGCCGCCGTTTACCATACGCACCATACGAGTGGCAACTGGTAATGGGCTAACGACTCTCGGCTCGCTAGAAATAGCGTGCACACGGGGCTAGCCAATTAAATGGAATGGCGAGAGGCCCTCTTCACGGCCGTGACACTTAGCGGCCTTAAGTAGCGAGATTTAGAGGCGGCAGGTGCTCTCTCCCTCCGCGATACCGGAGAGAGGGCTACCCTTCGTCCACCTCCTTCTACCTCCACCTCCTCGTCCGCCACCCTCGCTTGCAGTTTCATCCCGTTTCCCTGCCGGGCGCCCCGAGGAAAAACACGTGAATGCCTGCCGCCGCTTTGGCAAGCACCGCCTTGCGTATTAATAATGAGCGCTTGACGCCGCGCCAGGCCAAGCGCCCAGCTTTCACGTCTCCGAGAGCCTGGAGAGCTGACGGCCGAGCCGGATGAGGAATCTCGTCGGCGGGGCTCTCGCAGCCACGCGATGCGATACGATGCGATGCGATGGGATGCGATGGGATGGGAAGCACGCGTGCGTATACGGTATCCTTTCCGATCATTTTATTCCGTGGGAATCGCGCTCTCGCCAATTGGAGGGACAACGGATTGGACGACGGTGGCTGAGCGGCCCGTGCCGCGTTCTTACGAAAATTGAATTGTCTCGGGAAACGAGTTGTATTACCTTCCAATCACGATACATATCGATTTACCGGTGCGGTATAGGTATTTCCCAACGAAATTGACGAAATCCTTTTATATTCTATCCGATGAATGACGCGCAGGATCGAGTCTGGTCGTTAAGTTTTACAGTTGCAGATAACCGCGGGTTGTTACGAACGTGTCTAGAATCTTCGTCCATTTATGACTGACTGCATCAGGTAGGTATGTTGACGTGCAAAGAACTTCCCGTACGGCTGATATAAAGATAAAAGAAAATACTTTGCTCCTACTCCCTAACAGCCGATAAAAAGGCACCCGAAAGATTAAGAGTGGTATTCTAAAATCTGAGGGAAACCCGGAAAGTCGTTTGTTGCGAAGATACTTGTTAGGATTTATGTCTTCTATGCATTTTTGTATTATTTACGATCGTTTGAGCTAAAAAATTTTTTTTTGCGTTACAGTATTACAATGAATTTGGAGTATTTGAAATATTCTTTTATACGACAATATAGTCTAGACATATAATTTATTGCAGAAAGTTTTTGTCTGTAAAGTGACACTTGTGGAACAAGTTCTTTTATTGAATACTATAAATTATAAATATTTTGACGTGTAGAACTACGTCTTTCTCCGGGGTAGGGGGTAACTTCGCGAGCACGGATGCAACGAAAACATGTCTTATATCTTCGCAACTAATAATCGTAGAGTAATAAATAATATCTCATTAGATAGCTTATAGAGTCCCATTTATAATAAAACTTGTTTCAA
>NJRP01000231.1:38412-65290 GCA_003063835.1 Aphaenogaster floridana | reverse complement strand
TCAGATTTAACTACAAAGATATTATAGATAACGTTGCAAACAAAAAACGGCCAAAAAATGTGGCATGCTGTGAAGCTCTGATTAAATGAATAACAATCTATTTATTCATCATTAAAGAATGTACAAAAAATGTATTTCAATAGTTTCGTTAAATTGTTAGAACACTGCATATTTTACAAAAAAATCATATCAGAAGAGCTATTTATCTGCAGATTTGCCCTCAGGATAAATTTTGATAAAAATGTTATCTCGGCGTGAAAGAAATCATTGCATCTCACAAATGCTTTTTTAACGACGCAATAATACAATTCTGCTTTCTATTTTCTATCTGTTTTAATTTCGCACAATGCCCGATCCATTTTTCGAGCGATCAATCGAACAGGCGGTATTTTTGTGGCGGGTTTCGCCATGCCATTGGCCGACGAGGGAGCATCCAACGCTCTTGCGGTCGTATTCTCGTTTCCCTTTCAAGGTTTTCATTGGACAATCATCAGCTGCGTCTGTCAGGTGTCTCAATAAAGGCGCGGATATAGATTCTTCCCCCTTATTTTCGGCGGATGGATCACCAGTTGAGTTCCCTCGAGATCCTTCCTCCCAGCCTTACCTACGTTTCTAACGTAACGTTAATTCGAAATGAGAGGTAGAAAAAGGAGTAAACAGGTGGCTAGCATAGTCGTAACATATAATAGCACAATTCCCTCTCTTTCTTAAAACGATCGCCATAGATGTTTCACTCAGATCTACAAAAAGTTATATACAAAGAAGAAGGGTACGAGAGCATGTCTCTTCTCCTTCAAACTAATTCATATGCGCATTGTTCACGAAATTTTGTTAATCTGACGTATACATTTATTTATAGGGTTCGAATCCTGGTTGAAGTGTTATTTTTCGCAATAATTTCTTTACAGTCTTTTCGGGGAAAGAGAGGATCTTATAGATGATTGTTAGCATTAATGACCAAAACCCATGGTCGAAACATCACTCTACTCGATAAGGACCAAAACCCATGGTCGAATCGTTGTAAAAATATTTAATAAATTTGGTCAGTTGTGTCGATTATAATTTACCTTGGTTATTTATTTACTGGCGAAAAAAAGACGTTATTTGTAGTAAATTTATTTATTTCTTGATTCCGCGTATGCATAAAATCATTAGCAAAAAAGGAGTTAAAAAGAAAAAAAATACGCCAGGTATATAAAGAATCTCTAAAAGCGCTCTATACTGCGAAAAAATGTGGAAAAAGTTCTAAGAATATATCTGTCAGAATATATTTGCTATATCGTTCAATATTCGTGGCGAATCGTTACTGTCGCGTTTCGTCGCTCATCCGATATTTATGCAAATTCGGCGGAAACTTCAACGCCGTTTCGAATGAGCTCCAGCGAGAACAAACGTACAGTGGGCAATTAAACTCCGTTGCTAACAACTCACAACTTGCAGTCTTGTTACTCAACGAAGGCTCTCGGACGCGATGTCTGGGGTAGATAGGCGAACGTATGCACGCCACAAATTAAATGTTTGGCATAAACCAACGAGGGGTTGATACTTGCAATTAGTACATACTCGGAGAATTTTCTCTCTTATCCTTTTTCCTTCTTAATCACCGTTCATCGCACGCACGAAAATTCTATTCTTCCCTTTCCTTTCCATTTCTCATACCTGGCATTATCGTAAATTCGAGCTTACATGTAATGTTTTAATAATCGCGCATCTCTCGAAGGATTTTAATTTTTAAACATTAATACATAATTCATATTTTAAACGCCAAGTCTGCGTTAGCACCTTTACTTCACACTTCATTTAACGTCAGACGTTCACGTGTTTTAAAAGCATCTAATTAGGATAATATTCGACGTCAATATAAGATAAAGATTGAACAAAGAATTAAATATACATGAAGGATGCATAATCGATATACATATATGTTTGTATCATAAACATACGATATTGTATGTTTGATCGATTAGAAAAAATTGTGTTACTAATAACTAATAACTATATAGCGATCTACTTTTCGACATACAGTCGGCACCTACATTAACAAGCCACAGAAGATTTTGACAAAGCGTACAGACGGCGAAGTCTCGGTCCATCAACGCAACAATCAAAATACTGTCGAATCACAGTGACATCTTGTCTTGTGACTACGCGTCGCAAAAAATATCATTTTTAGCCGTAATTCGCGCGCGAACCGCGACAGGAGAGCGAAGAAAGTGAGGGGAGATTATAAGCGTTAAAATTGCAAAATCGCGCCGGCATTGTGCGGCGATCGCGCGGTCTGAACTGTCCCGAAGGTTTTTGACGTTTACGACGACGGGTGATTTACGATTTATTTATGCGCCGCGGACTCCTCTTTGTAATAATAATACCGGGCGCGGGAGAGAAGGAGGGAGAAGAGGCCCCGGTGCGCAGAAGAGGTAGCTGCCCCTCTTACTCGAACAAACGACAGCCATTTTAAGAGACACTTAACTCTCTTTAGTGCTCCTGGGAACAACGGCAATCTCCATATAAAATTCGATTCTCGGCGTTGAGTGCCCGTAGACAGATGATGACTCGTCTCGTGCTGAATGCGCGGGCGTGTCTCCCTTCACGGATGCATAAAAGTTGCATTAAGTTACGTCGTAACTACGTGTTTAAAGTCGCTTGTTTCTCGTGGCACCGAAACTGTTATTTGCGATTTTTTAAATCTCTTCTTTTTACACACGTTACAACATTTTCCCCGTTGCCTCTCTTCGCTTTAACGTTGATATATGCTAGTTTCATGCATTTCAAATGTAGAAAACATAAAATGGTTAAATAAAACTATTTTTTATTAGAATTATTCTTGATTGTACTTGCTCTTTCCAGTCTCTCCCCCCCCTCTCTCACTCTTTCTCTTCTTCTTCTATCTCTCTTTTTCTCGCTCATGTAATAATAATCACTGATTTTGATGTAATGTTTGAGAGATTTTCAAAGAATCGAAATAAATAAATCCAAGTTACTATAATTATTTGTAGTTTTAAATAAACATGTAACACACTGCCATTACATAACACAAATTACATGACAATTAGAGTTTACAAAAATTTTTGTTTCTCAAAAATACGATACAGCCAGGAGAGGACAACTTCGAAAGTTTCGATTTGATTTTATAAATACGTGATATCTTAATGAAACCATAATGTTCTTGCGCGATTTAAATCCTCATTTATCTGGTAAATCGTACTTGCTTATTTTTACGAGATCCGGATGAAGTTTATAAATCAATATCGCACAGTTGATAAATGATTCGCCGTTTGCTTAAGGAAGGGAAAGCAGCCGAGTGTCGAGATACGCGAGGAGACCGTTGTCCGTGTCTCGAAATAAGAGCGGCGCGGCTCGAGGGCACAATTAATCACGCCGAAAAAGAGCGCGGCCTTCCGGGGTTTTATTAACCAATTACTCGGGATGTAGTATATTCGATGCTTCGAATAAATAGCTGGCAAACAGCGTCCGGAATTCATTAGCGGGTCGCTCGGCGGCCACCAACGCCAGCCTTCATTATTCATACTTCATATTTGCGCGTCTATCAATTGGAGTGTCCAATTTGGAACGACTCGGAACAAGATTATTTCGCCGCGTCGTATACGAATTTATACGAGCAGCCGGTATTCATCTCGCCATTCACTAAGGTTACCACCTCTCAGGGTTTGACCCGGAGACTCCGGGTTTTGAAGGCTTGTGTCCAGGTTCCGGACATTCCGGACATTGGTCATTATTTCTCTGGGTTGCATAAAATGTAAAACATTTTCTTCTCCTTCAACAATTACTGTTTTTTTTTGCTGAGCGTGGCCAATGTACAATCTTATAGATGCGCGTATGCGTATATTTGTTAGCTGACTCTAAGGACCCTTTCACAAGGACTAATGATCGGAATAGAATGCGTGTGGAACTGGTAAAAGCGGAATTATATATGTATAAAACTGAATTTTGAATTGTCTCAAGAGTTTTATAAATATATCAAAAAACCTGAAAACGTACAGCTTTTCAGAAGTGTAATATCGAATCGTAAATATTCCTGGAAAGGCAAGCAGGGAAAATGTTAATTCAAATATTTATATTCTATAGTCATTATATTATTATTTTACGTAATTTATACATATGTAATTATTTGTATTTGTTAATTGTTAGAATTATTTTATTTCTTGATTATTTAAATGATATGAAATGTGACTCGTTTTGTTTCGATAATTTTAATAATATAAAGACTTCATACACATTGACTGCTTTCCTTTTTTTCTTTGGTCTCCGGGTCAAAGTGATTCTCAAGGTGGCAACCCTACCATTTACACGTTCTAACGCGAAAAGAATACGCGTCTTCGAGAGAACGTAGGAGGGGGGAGGCCGACGAAGAAAAAAAAGAGAAAACGAATCTGTTTCCTGTGCCGCTGTAATCATATTTTCACTGAGGACTCGGGAGACCGACCGACCGATTTCGCTCGGAAACACACTGATGAAGACGCAACATATGCGCGCTTCTTTCCGTTCCTTTTTGTCCGAGACTGCTCCGTACGCCGCGTATATACGTGGCCTCTTTTGTGAAATCATTTGGCCATTCTGCGCCAAATCTAAATTTCGCGAAACCGCGACGGTCGGCCTCGGCAACCTCCGGCGTGCTCTTGCGTGTAAAAGCCACCATTATTATACTAACTTCTGAATGGTGTCTCGTGATACAAGGCTCCTCGACCGCCACGGTCGGTTTTCGAGCCGGCCGCAGCTTTTCTCCCGTGTCTCTGTTAGCGCGCCGGACGAAGCATACGACGGTTCGCATTGTTCGCGTTGATTACTGCAGTTGGACCCAGTCGGTCGCGCCTAATCTGTATCCAAATCGCTTAGGCGTTATTAATCTTCTTCGCTTATTTTATTCACGCGCCGCGTCGTTTCCCGGGAGAAGGGGGGAGGAGAGGGGGAGGGGGAGGAAACGTTTCTTATCCTGGACGGCGATTTGCAAAAATGATCGAGCAATTTGTAACTCGGATTTTATTTACGGCGCGCGAACCGACTTAAAAACGGAAGGAAGAACGGGCCCGAGGTGGAGGCGAAAGGGCCGATAATGAAGGATACTTACTGGCGTTACACAGAGTAGCGCGGCAAATATTATTATGATCATTATGGAGGCAGCACGCAGCATCGAATATGTTATTCGAGAAACCTTCCAGATAAACGAGGCACTTCCTTTCTCACCGTTCTCACTTATCTTCGTTAAGCGTGTCAGCTTGACAGGCTAGTATCGAACGTAGCGAGCCCGTGCCGCAGGTACATAAATGAGAGCACATATACGGAAGCACGCGAGTATCGATGCCTGCGCAAATCGTCGAGCGTATACTCGTGCAAATGAAATCCTTAGTAAGAAATTTCTCCCTTTATACACAATAAATATCGGGGATACCCATTATTACCTATAAGTCTAACAGCTGTCAAACTCGCGGGGATCATTAGAGATCTCTCCCGCGGGCGATACATCATATTAACCGTCGCGCGCACGGTTAAAAATCATTTATGTCTTTATGAAAAGATCAGAATGGTCTTACTTCGACCAAATTCCGATTAACTTAATCAACTTAATTAACTTAATCAGAAGGGCCACTTTGATCAAATTCCGATTAACTTAATCAACCGATTAAGTGCCAACTGTGATTTGTCAATCTACTTAACGACAAATGCGATTGGCCAGTTCTAATGGAATAATCGGCCGATTAAGTTAATCGGAGTTTGTTCGAAGTGGTCCTTAAGCTTTGTGTCCACGATGCTAGAACTTGGTCCAAGTTCTCGGAGAAACATATAGCCAATAAAATTGTCGCTTTTCCGTAAAAGCTCAAATTGATTGGGTAGAAATTTCTCGATCCGAGAACTTGGACCAAGTTCTAGCATCGTGGACACAAGGCTTTAGAGGGATATCTCTGAGGTTCGTATCTTGGCTTAAGATCGCAGCTTTCCACCCTATCTCGTCCATCTTACCCTCCGCCGCGCCTTCCTGTATACGGAACGATCTTTCGTTCGACACGTAGAAAGACGTCAGAGGCAACGGAACGGGGCGAGCGAATATTACGTGTGGTAGCCGGCGTATATCCACGGTCGCGGGCTGTATCGTAAAGCGTTAGCGTGGTTAGCGCGCCGGGCCTTGGTAACTCGCGCCGCGAGCGGCGGGCTTAGCGTGTGGCGTGCATACCATCGCGCGCGCGTTCCTGCGAGATGCGGTGTGTGTGGTGTGCGGTACGGTGCGTTTGTGTGATGCGGCACCGGCGTCGTGGTGTGTCGTGTGTGTCTCTCGTCTCTGCGATCCTCTCTCTTTCTTTCCCTTTCTCGCTCACTCGCTCCCTTCGCGCCTCTCTTACCTGCATTCGTTGGCGCTGGGTGGTGGAGGCACCGGCGGCGGCACCCTTTGATCTCCCTGGCCACGCCCCCTTTTTTCATTTTTTCACTCCTTAAAAGGCAGATGGACAAAGTGTATTGTAAAGTGGGCAGCGCGCACGGGAAGACAGTGCAGGCGGAAAGGAGAGAGAGGACACGGATGGAAGCGAGAGGACGCGCGAGAAGACGCGGACGAAGTAAGGGATAGGACGGGAGGGAGCGAGAGGAGACGAGCTCTACGCTGTAGGTGAAGCTGCTGGCTCCGTGTCCAGTTACAATTATTAAGGACTCTCCACGCCGCGCAGGAAGGAAGAGGACGGACGACGGAGAAGGAGGCAAGAATCGGGCGAATGCTTCGCTAATTATCCGATCCCCGCGTCTCGAGGCTAATGGGCCGGGAGGCGGAGAGGGTGAGGGGAAGGTGTGTGAGAAAGAGAGAGAAAGAAAGAGGCAAAGAGAAAGAGAGAGAGGTAGAGGAAGAGAGAGAGAGAGAGAAAGAGAGAGAACGGGAGAGTGAGTGGCCAGCAATATCCAATTGATCATCCGACAAACCTTCCTGATGAACGAGGAACTTCCTATCCCACCATCGTCGCTCGTCTCGAGCATAAACTCGCTACCCCGGGATAGAAGGTGCTTCTTAAGACAGGCTGATTCCCGCAATTTCGATTCTGTCTGTGTCTCAACATTTTTTCCTCCAGCCTGATGATTTGTCTTGAGAATCAATAAATTGCGCCACGTTAGCGATTCAAGATGTATCGAGGCTCCGCGATATCAATTAATTGATCTTCGCTTATTAATTAATAAATGAGAAACATGTAAGAGCGGTATAACTGTTTAAAGGAAGCGATATAGGAGTGGTATATTCGACTAAGGTGCGTTCGCGGTTTGCTGGTAGAATGAATAGGCAAAGAATCGGCGGGTAGCATTCGCCACATCGATTGAGTCGCGTACGAATTATTGATGGCCGAGAACGCGCAGACATGGCAATTTCATCGGGAATACCAGCCAATGGCGGGTGGTTCTCGTCTCCGTGCACCATAATTAGTTTTCAACTACGAAGCTAACGACGAGCGCGACGTAACTCGGTGGAAGACGCGCGATTAAAGGTCGACGGAGGAAAGTTCGAAACTACTCGATCGAGGGAGGACGAGGGAGAGGCAGAAGACGGGAACGAAGGGAGAGGGGGAGATGAAGAGAGGACACGTGGAGAGAGGCCGCCTTCTTAATAATATGAAATTTGCCCCGGGGATGTTAAAAAAGTTGGCGCAGGAAATAAAGTGGTTTCCCCGCGCATGGCCATTATTCCGCCATGTTATTCAACGTTTTACTACGTAATAAGATAAGAGACATCAGCGGCCAACGTGCAATAAGCTAAGTATGTGATTCAGATGCTTACGCAGTAGCTAGCTACTTCCGCATCCTCTCGATTACGTCTCAATTCGCGCGTTCGCGTTTCGGCGTGCTAACGTATCAACAGCGAAACTAAAGTCGGGATGATCTAGAACGATGGAGCACATTCTCATCATACGTTCAGCACTAAATGCTAACTCCCATTCTCTCGTGAGTTTCGTTTCTTTCAGATATAAAGGTGGTACTTGATGCTAACGCGAGATAAGAATCAAACAGACACGTTTAGCAAGAATTATAACGTCGATTTTATCAAGAGCTATATCGTAGTTTGAAAATACATCTATCGCCAAACACATTAACCTTCCGGAGCTGACGGTAGATCCATTGGACTTACTTAATTATAAATCTCTTTGTCACCGCTAGATAAAATAAACGTATTCATTCTTTTTTATACGAGTTACGTCATTTTGGTTCCTTGAAATTAATTAGTGCTTTTTAATCAACATAAATTGAATGGGTCTCATAGACTCAGCGTCAGTAATTGTATTACAGATTTTGACGTCAGCTTCGGTGGGTTAAGCGCTATATTGATAGGTATCAATTGGATATTGCCTGTATAAAAAGGCGAGATAGAAGAGATATGCAAACGCGCAAAAATCAGCATACAGTTTCACAACATCACGATTTTCACGTTTTGCTTTCGTTAGTATTATCGCACTCGATTGACGTAGACAATGATTGGATCATTACGCTCCTTTGATTGCTATTTCGGGGCACGCTATATCGAGATCCATGTCATAACTCGCGAGTTTCGCGAAGTTGAACGGTCTGTGCCTTGTAATCCATTCTGCTACGTGATTTCGTATGCAATCCTGCACTTGTCTTGTCGATTGCATTAACTACTTGGGTTCCGTGCAATACGGGTTTCATGTAACGGTCTCAGCGTAATCTATTCGCAGAATGGTAGTAAGTCCAGCCGTGTAGAATTTCAACTTTTAATATGTCACATTGACCTGTTTTACCGTTACAATTTTCGAAATTTTTTATTAAGAAATCCCATTAATAAGGCAATTTTAAACTTGCGCTAGACTCCTAGAGCCTAGACAAATAAGTAATAAAAAGTAGCCTAAATGTCTTTTATCCTTCAGATTAGTTTTTATCGTAACCAGTTAATTGGTGGATCCGAAATCAACGTTTTGTGCCAAATTGGTGAGAGCGAATAATTTCGTATTATACATGGAAGCTTATCTATAAGGATTTATCAAGTTTAATGCAAATCCGTTGAAAATTGGCAGAACTACTCATGGTGCTCATATATGAGTCATTACCAGAGATAGACTAGTTAATACTTCGATTGACGTATTATGACCGCTGATATACCTTGTGCATCTCAATATTTGTACCTTTTTCCCATCTTTACTCCTACTTAGCAGGATCTTACCGCAACGATACTTCCGTGATGCCGGTCTTTTCAGTACAGAAGTCGCCGCATCCGTTAAATTCGCGGCTCGTAATTACATCGCTGGCTATTACGTAGTAGACAGGAAAATTCAATCACGTTATCGACGTCGACGTGTAACAGCCGCCGGGCAAACCGCCGATTCATTCCGCAATCTCTGTCATGCGAGTGGGATCGGGAATAAGGCGGCAATTAGATATCAAAGAGTCATATTGATTCGGGAAAATCTAGGTCTCCTCTGCATGCGCGCCGGCATTAAGTGACACGCCATCATGAGACGCGCGACATAAATCGAGACCCACGTATGTCACGAGCTGAATGAATCGGTCGTTTTGAGAACAATGTAAGTCCAAGAGTCGAAAGCGCGCCGTTGAGATTCGGTGACAGTGCAAGAGTTAATTTACGAGGAAAGGATTGCCGGATTTTGGCGCAGAGGAAAGATAAGCGCCTACATATCTTGGAATCTCGCGATAATCGTGATTTACTGTTAATTCCTTTGGGTCATTTTTAACTATTCTGTAGGTCGCCACTGCTCCTGCACCGAAAGAACGATAAGGTTGCCATAACCACAATAATACACGGAAAAAAAGAATGGTTGTGCCAACCAGATTCTGGTTGGCTCGCACAGAAATATGGTTGGCACAAACAGATTTCTGTGCGAGCCAACCAGAATCTGGTTGGCACAAACAATCTTTTTTTTTCCGTGTAGTATTATAATAATATTTGGTACAGCCACGTCCTGTGGTTGTCACATTCACATTGTTTTGTGTAGTGCATCTATATATGTTTGTCTCAACATTCACTATATTTGCTGTACCAAATGCATATAGTTGCCTTCACATCAATGTGACAACCACAGGACGTGGTTGTACCAATTATTACTATTATTGTGGTTGTGGCAACCTTATCGTTTTTTCCGTGTACCCAATATGTCGTCACTTTAACTAAAACATTAGTTAACATTTAATCAAGTGTATGTCAAAATGACCACATTTGCCATTAATTTAACTAAAACAAGGTGTCGAAATTAACAACATATTGAGTAGGAGCAGTGGCGACCTATAGAATAGTTAAAAATGACCCAAAGAAGTTAACAGTGTTAGCGATTTATTCGTAGCTTATATTCGCGCGGTAAATAAAAAGACCTGTGTATGATTTAACGAACTATTCTCGGTCATTAGAACAATGTAAGTCCAAGAGTCGAAAGTGCGCCGCTGAGATTCGGTGACAGTGCAAGAGTTAATAATTTACGAGGGAAGGATCGCCGGATTTTGGCGCAAGGGAAAGGTAAGCTTAAATCTCTCGGAATCTCGCGATAATCGTGATTAGCGATTTATCCGTAGCTTATATTCGCGCGGTGACTAAAACGACCTGTGTATGATCTAACGAACTGTTCTCGGTCATTATGCACTTAGCAGTCGATAATTGTGCTACCTTATAATCAGCGTCCATTATCCGGCAACGTAATATTATCGATTACTATATAGCATCGTCTAAGCGCGCATTACCTCGTATCGATGCATCTCTACAATAAATTCCACTTTGTTTTGTAACTACTTAATCGCAAGGGAAATACATCGTGGCTTAACACGAACGCGCGAATAAACGCTCTCTCCGGGCGTGTATAAATACAAGATTTGCATCGATCACTATGATCCTCGGATCTTCGCATCGCATGAGGCGCGATTGAATTTTATCTCGCGTACGTTACGTGATACGCACGTGCCAGGTGACGCGAGATGAACCACTCGACCGTGTCAAAACGGCGATCGCGGTCGTCGACGGCCGCACCGCGAAATCCGAGATGACGTAACGTGGCGGAAAAAAATACGCGTCTCTCCGAGGGGTCACCCTCGGTGGAGGAGCCAGAAGAAGCAACGAGGAGGGCCGCGCCTTCGATCTTGACCCGCCATCATGTCCAATGTGGTTGAAGGATGTGGTTATTAAAATTGCAGAGGAGGAACAGACCGACCGGACTTCCTCGAGGTAACAAGTGTGTGCGGGCTCGACTGGGACTTCTACTCCGACGTCGTCGCCGACGTTCGCGAGGGGAGCCTCGGTTTGTTAACACAGAAAAATTTGCATTGCACATTGTGCCTCATGTAGATCGCATACGTCTAGGGTTGCCATCCGTCTTCTTTTTGCCGGACACCGTTCTCTTTTTTAGGGCGTCCCGAGACGTCCGGGGGATTTTTCGAACGTGTCCGAGGTAATTATGAGTGTCCGGGGTTTAAGGTTTAAGACAATTTCTAAATATTTTGCATTTTAGATTTTATTAACCACATCATATTCAATCACTTCAATTTACTGATAAAAACCAATAGTTTTGTACTGATTTGGTTCTTTAATATATTTCATAATTATTTGTTATTTTATTGATATTTTAAAAATACCAATAACAATATAGCACGTAGATATAAGTACAATAAGGTATAAGATACCTAATAATAAAACTTCTTTTAAGTTAAAAACATGTTTAATTTATGCATTTTACTCTAAGTACTATTGAAAACGGGATGTAAAATAATTATATTCATTTATTGTTTATTATAACAATTTGCTAACCAATTTGCTAACCTATTCGCATTTTTGTATGCGTCCGAGGTTGCAAGCGAAATGTCCGGGGTTTTTGGCTTACGAGTCCTAGTTTTGAAAATTTTATTATGGCAACCCTACATACGTCGCGTCGCATCGTCGTTACACGCATGCAGCCTCATTCGATTTTGCACCGTGTCATTAGCCCGGACGCAAAATGGAGCGCAAAAGTGTACAAAAGTCGTGAGAGACGCTCCGGCTCCCCCGGGGCGCGCGGTCATTTCCACCTTCTTTTTCTGCAAACCGCCGCCGCCCCATCACGAAACGGTCTCTCCTCTCTCTCCCTCGCTCTTTCTCGCCGGCCGTTTACGTGTTTATACAAACTAAGAGAACGAGCACGAATTGCTCGCAGCGTGCATACATGTATATACCTCTGGCGACAAATAAAAATTACTATACAGGCTTTAAGACACGTTAACTGCCACCTTTGAAGCGAGGTGCGACAAGCGAGGTACAGGAACAAGCGAGATGATCACAACCGAGGGAGCAAGCAGCTTTTTAACTTTAAAAAGAAATAATTGATTAAGTCTCACAATTAAATAAATTAATATAAAAGAAAAAAGCTTATAAGAGCCAACTCAGCCAACGCAGTTGGTATACAAATATAATTATATTTGTACATTTTAATTATTGTAAATATCAAACAATAATTACGCACTGTTAACTATATATATATATATATATATATAGCTCCTAGAAGCTTTTTTCTTTTATATTATTTTTTAATTTTAATCGTTCTTCTTTTATTTTATTTAATTATTTAGGTCGATGCGCAAAAGAATCGAATAAAAGATTTAACAAAGTGCGCCGAAAATATATTTGTTAAAAATATGACGCGATATCCATTTTTTTCTTTTTGATAACCATCGTAACAATAAAGCATTAAAGATACAAATCGTCATAATTGTAGATTATAAATCGTTATTAGATTTAACAAATTTGCTAATTACATAACAGACAACTCTCACATTCATAAATGAGAGAGTGAGAGATTTGGATTTAATTGGGACACAAAAGTAGGAAATAACAGATGATACGAAGGAAAAAGAAACGGATGCGTTTAATCGTAGGAAATGTTATTAGCGTGGCACAAAGTGATGCGCGCATCGTCGCAGAAGTCATGAGAAATCTCATGCACCGTGCACTCGCTCATTTTTCAATGCAAACACACGAATTACGAACGAGAAAATTACACGAGTTGCTCGAGTTGCAAGTTCTACCTACTGTAACGATTTAAGCGGAACAAGTAGATTTTTCGAATCGCTAGCTCGTTATAAATCTCTTTCTCTCTCTCCCTCTCTCTCATATTTAGAATATATTGAGCCTGTCCTGATAAAAAGCTATAATGTTAATTGACGTGTCCGATTTCGAATTGGCAAACGCTATAAAATCAGCCGCAAATTTATATCACATTGGAGATATTCTACTGACACTTATTTACGTCGCGTCCAGAAATGTAATAACTTTATATTTATGAATATTTATACCGTTTATGTCGCATTTATGCTATAATTGCGCGAAATGTCATTCAGTAAGAACAGAGTCGCCGCATAAATGTCACGCACGCAGTAATTTCCAGCACAAAGACCATATGCGTGCACCGTGTCGTCCGTGGATAAGTCCGCTGGCCCATAGATCTATAATAGTAGAAGTGTATCCCCCGGCTCTACAGTTGCTTATTATACACAGGTTATTAACCTTGCGCCTTTGTGCGTTATAGGTACATCTCGAATTTGCAGAAAGTCAGTAGGCCGTACTCTACGTACGTACGGACGTTCTATAGGAAGAATTTTACATTGGCTGTGCAATTTGTTAATACCTCCGCAATTGTGCATACAATTATTAATAAGAGCTATGCGTCGCTGCTACATAGTATCGTGCAAAAAATGTCTGTTGTCAATCGACGATATGTTAATGCATGACTACGTGAATGCATTTTACTTATTGTCAGCTATAAATTACCGTAGCCATTTTTTTAAATTGCTTATTCTTTTATTAAAGTTTTGGAAAATTATCGCCTAGCGTAATTGAATTTGTAATTAAAAATGTATTAAAATCCGCTCGAAAACAAAAGTCCGCAAAAGTCTTTTTGAAATAGCTACACGAAAAGTTGGTTTTGTTGAAGTATCTGAAAATCTGAAAATAATTTTGTTGGACCATCAAAATAATTATGTAAAACGCTCAAGCTAGTTACTAGAATGTCAATTTTTTGTAGTAATGTCATTAAGCTTCTTACATAATTATTTTGATGATCCAACAAAATTATTTTCAGATCTGTATCTAACTACATTTTTAGACACTTCAGCAAAACCGTTCTTTCCACATAAAAATGTGATATTGCTGTCGATTTAACCCTTCATTTCCCCGCAACCCTTCAATTTTAAGAATCCTTCATAAGGCTATTTACAGTGGCGTAGCCAGAGGGGGGGGGCGGGATTAGAGGAATAAATCCCCCCCTCCCCCCGAAATTTTGGAACCAAATATAAAAATATGAAAATAAAAGGTTGAAAGCCGAGAGAGAAATGAAGTAGTAAATGCTTTAAGGTCTAAAGAAAATGTCCTGAACAAATATTGTTATCTTATTTAATTAAAAAAGTTATAAGTTGTTCTGTGATTTAATTTTTTTAAATCCCCCCCCCGAAATAAAATCCTGGCTACGCCCCTGACTATTCATGTATAGGTTTTCAAACAAGCGTCTTTCAATTTTGGTTGAACCAGTTCTGCGGTTCGAAGGCAATAGATGCCTCTGATGCATCCCGGCAAGTCCGCTGCGGCAAGCGTGACACGGCTAGAGTCGAGGGAGTTAAAAATTGACGTTCCTTATTGCACGATGCACCCGGCCTAGTCCCGAGATTGCATCCGCGACCGTGACGGCTGCCAGAACGCAGCTACGTCTGATTGACGGAGCGCACAGAGATACGTGACTTATACGCCGCCGTTAATGATACCAGAGCGATTACCGGCGCACACGCGAAATCCTCGTAAGCTTGTAAACGCCGTACGTGCCTCGTCCCGCGACAGCGGTGATAAGACTCGAAACACAATTCGAATACGCTCCTGAAAATTATACCTTAACGAGGGAGTCGTTGCGCGCGATTACGCGTGTGTACAAGCAAATCGATTTTTGCGCGAATCGAATTAGCCGCGAGCCCCGCGAGCGTACGTTGCCTTTCTGAGAAACCGTTCAGTCCACTTGTGGACGCAATTTGCGATCTATATATATATATATATATACAAAAGTGTTTCAGAAGAAATTCAATTTCAGGGAATATACAGGAGATGCAGGAGATTTACCCCGGGGACGAAAGGATCCGAAGAGAGGATAAAGTCGCGAGCAGCTATACCGTCCTCGTGCCATCCACCCTACATTGCAGGGATACGACGTACGATGGTAAACCGTCTGAGTTTACCTTCCGGTCTTTCTGAGAGAAATATAAATCGATACTTCTGAAAACAAATTCACAAATAATTCATGGATATAAACATCGACATATATAGTATGGACTACGCGATCCCTACATGAAAGCCTTCAAAAAGTGTCCGGTAGAATTAGACAAAGAGGGAACGAGGTAGAGGCAAGGTTGGGCTAAGTGATGTATTATACTGTATAATACTGTAAAATACCATGTATAATACCATTTATAATACATGGTATTATACCATGTATAATACTTTATACATGGTTATGTTTATTACTGTATAATACTTTATAATACCATGTATAATACCATGTATAATAAAATGTATAATACGTGCCCAACCCTGGGTAGAGGTCAATTGCTCTCTCTTTCTAATGCTTCTATTGGTTGCTTTTGTCCCCACCCAGAGGCTGTAAAGGACATACTGCCAGACAGTAGAAAGAGAAAGAGACAGAGCCTTTTCCCCCGAAGAGGTTCTTTCTGGATCTACTGATTCTAAAGCGTGGTACTGTGACTCACATTAATTGAGTCGGATATTCAAACGAGGTTTAAGAAGAAGAAGAAGAAGAAAGAGATAGAGCTTGACCTCTACCGGCCGCTATCTCTTCTTTTCAACCGGTCATATTTTTCTAAAGGCCTCCGCATAATCAAAAATATAAGGAACAAGGAATAGATATTAGCGATTGGGATGAGGAAGAAAGAAGAAGGAAGAATCTTCCTTCTTCTTTCTTCCTCATCCCAATCGCTAATATCCGGAAGAAAGATTCTTCCTTCTTCTTTCTTCCTCATCCCAATCGTTAATATCTGTTCCTTGTTCCTTATATTTTTGATTGTGCGGGGGCCTTAACCTGAGCGCAGTCCATACTATATGTCGATGAATATAAAAGACTCTCATGGATCGTAGTAGCCAGCGCGGCGTTTGTACACCCGGAGGTGTCGATATACCTTCTTCTCCGCTCGAGAGAGGACTCGGAGCAGTTCTCTCCCCATGTATCCAACGTCGTGTCGATTCCCCGAAGGGAGGGTGAAGAAAATGCGCGAGAGCGCGTCCGTGGCGGCATAGCGCAGCGCGGCGCAGCGCGGCGCGGCGCGACGCCACGGTGCAATCTGTTACGAAACCGGAAATTAAGCAGCATCGAGAATAATAACACCGCGTAGCTGTCGGCTGAAACACAACGGGGTTGCGGCGGTGCGGGGGTGCGACGTGCGATCCGCCGCGCGCAGATGCAGACTGCGCTAATGCAGTCTATCATTTCCCGTAATTCGTTTCCGGCTACACGGCGCGTCTCTCCTCGCCTCGGTCTCGTCGCAGATACCACGCTCACTTGGTATACGGTCCGCGTTGGTGTCAACGGTTCCTCGGCTTTTCGCGCCGACGACAAAAGGCCAACACCTTTTTCCTGGGTGTCGCGTGATGAACAATTTCGTCGAGGGGCATATAATTTTATCAACTAGCACGCAGCGCGCCTCGACGCTTTTTTAACGGCTCGTGGAAGGACGTCCGCTCGTTCAGATGGTATAAGTGTTTTCAGGCGTGAAGTTACGTAATCGTTCGAGCAATTATACTTTGCTAGGAACGAAGTTTCCAATCGGTTAATTGTAAAACAGCATATGGATTCTCCCTACAGCTCTCCCATGAAAATTATTCATCGCAAACAAGAGCGCAAACTATACCGTGATAATATCGTACTAGCGATAATTACAGACAATATCTTTTCATATTTTATCGAAATTGCAAATTGAATTCGGAAACTCTTTATATCGCAAGAAAAATATATTCTAAAATATATATTATTTTTCTTTACGACTTAAAGAGTTTCCGAATTCAAAATTATATATATTCTAAAGCATATTATATTTCTTTACGACTTAAAGTGTTTCCGAATTCAACCCTTTGTCGCAAAAAATATATTCTAAAATATATTATCTTTCTTTACGACTTAAAGTGCTTTCAAAGAAAACTTTCTTGGTACCTGCTTGTACCCTACGGATATCTCATAATTTACAAAGCAGTAAAACGCATATGAAAGAGACTAACATTACAGAGATGTTATGGCGGGCGCACATACGACGCGGCGAGAAAAGGGGACGCGAGACGTTAAAGTGGCAAAGAAGTGACACGCTGGTCACTTTTTTATTAAAATTGTGGGAAGAGTAGCTGGAAACTGACAGCTTAGCCATATCAACGCTCGTCATGAGTTTATATAATGAGCTTCGATTTCTTGAATATTTGATACGTTTACGGCGACGGCCATCTTGCCCGCTGCGCCGTGGAGCGTTAAACAACAAGAGTTGTTAGCCTGCTTATTCTATAGCCTCGACCGATAGTCCTTTGTCCGAGGGCGTGCGTCTTCTAAGAACGACGATGGTACGTTACTTGAACTTTCCGTGAACGATATAATGTTGCTAAACGACGGTAATAGAAATAAAACTTTATTCCGTTCTATTTATAAAACAGCCGTTCCATAATCATTCGAGAAGTCTTCGACGTACGCCTTGTATTGAAAATCAAATTTTCTTTTAGTTACGTGTTTTTAAAATTTGATCAAATTCGTCTAAATGCCCTGAACTCCGAGGAGTGATTTGAATTTTCTCCGACAAAAAGATTGATTCTTTTCTGCTTCTCTTTCTCTCTCTCTCTTTCTGACGAAATAAGTGCTAAAATCGAGTCTCTAAAAAATTTGCTATTGAGTTGCCACTCATTCCAAGAATATTTTACGATTCAAACTGAAAGAAACAACGCAACTCTTATGATTATACCCTTTACACCCTACGTTCGGTAGTAGATAATACGAGGGAAGACAAGAAATTGCCTCGTTGAAACTAAACTTCGCCATTTGCTTTCAAAGGCTCGATATATGGCGGCAGGAGAATAAGATGCACATGTTCCGAGGACAAAATCAATACACTGTTCATGCTACCGCGACTTAAATACACCGCGAGCGGATAATAAAATCCTGAATCAATATATGCAAGTGTAAACTAATATAAAAATCAAATATATAAATTAGGTAAATGAGAGTAAGGTGCGGAACTCGATGCGCAAAGAATTCACAAAAGTGGACTATTCATTAACAAATTACATGTAAATAAATAAGATTCTTTGACTCGTTATATGCAAAGTAAATAAAGGAGGAAGCGGCCAAATACGAGCAAATAATAAGGTGATAAAAATTATAATACAAAGATTTATTCAAAAAATCATTAAATAGATGTTTATAATAGAAATACGGTTCGACTCTACTACTTAGTCTTCTTCATCAGTTTTCATCAATAATATTTTAACATTAAATATATAAAAACACAAGAGAGATATAATACAATCAACGGTCAGATATTAAATGAGTAGCAAGAAATAAATTGTAGAGAATATATATGTAAGATAGTTCGGAGGATGAAGCCTGTCAAAGCTAGACATAAACATATTTATAAATATAACGGTTGTCTTTTTGTCAAAAGAAAAAAATATTTATAAACTAACAATAAGTCACGAAAGTCGATGATATAAAATATATTTAAACCAATTCGTCGATTGGAGGCGAGAATTCTGTTAATCCAATTTATAAAAACCGGTCGATAAGTTAAAAAATTGTTGAAGTGTCGGAGTTAAAAAGTAATAGTGTCAAAACCAACGAAATGTCTTGCTGTGTGTTACAGGACTCTCTTCTCTTACTGTTACCGAGTCCCGAGGATGACTTACATGTATTATAATGTATTTGCCTAATTTATATATATTTGATTTTTCAATTTTGAGAGTCTATTCTTTCTTTTTAATTTAATATAAAAAGATATAGAAATATCTCATACACACAATATTTCAGTTAATCACAGATTTCACGATAGAATTGAAGGCAAAATTAATCACGCGTGAAACTGAGTTGGCCGAAGAAGTCTTCAATTAAAAATTCAAACTCGCGCAAAAAAGCGACAACTAAAATTTTGAAATCCAGAACGCATTTCACACACGCACCGCTAACGCGCGTTATTCGTACAACACCGTGGTGACTTTCTCCTTCGATATCTCAATTCCAACGTAATTGCGTGTGTCGTTATCGTCATGCATTAGAATTCGTATTTATGGCCGCTCAAAGCCGCTCCGGTCTCTCGTAAGATTAAGACCACCGCCTCCGCGAGACGCGAGACGGTTCGCGTAAATCATTGGGAACTCTCGTTCACCGAAACAAGTAACCGCCAGAGCGCGATCTGCAATCGTCGGAGATTTATGCTCGCGCCTCATTTTTCTTTCTTTGTTCTATAAATAATCGGAAACCTCGATCCGATAGCACGTCGTAATTCAACTTTACGCGCGCGGTTGGTCCACTTCGGTACATTCAGTATGGCGTGATATATTTTCTGGCTAAGTTTTTACATTCACTTTTTAATGCTATAAGCAGACAATTCAATATGTTATAAATTTTGAAATATATATACCATTATATAATATATACGTCATTATATAATCCTAGATTTTTTCTGTCTTTTCGGGATCGTTATTTCACTGTTAATTCCTTTGAGTCATTTTTAACTATTCTATAGGTCGCCACTGCTCCTACTCAATATGTTGTTAATTTCGACACCTTGTTTTAGTTAAATTAACGACACACATGGTTAAATGTTAATCAATATTTTAGTTAAAGTGACGACATATTAGGTAGAAGCAGTGGTGACCTATAGAATATATAGTGAAAAATGACCCAAAGGAATTAACAGTATTGTGTTTCGTAAATTACTCATATTGCTCACACTTCATCCTTTTCTTTACGTAACATTTTTCCTATGTTTCGTTTACATTTTTTATCGTATTTTCAAATGTTAAACATTTGGAAACAGATTAACAGGAAAATTCCTACGTAGAAAGTTTTCTGCCCCTCGAAGCTGTGCAAATATTGAATTCTACAGCAGCAAGACCTCTTCAATGTAGACATTCCCGGTATCTCGATGAGTAAATGCTTCGTCGAAGGGTATACGTGATCAAAGCTACTTTATCATAACGACAGGATTCCCACGAAATTGGACGGTTAGACAGGATTGACCCGCTCTCGTGACGGTATCCAGTAAAATCCGAAGTGCAAATAGAATTGCCGCGTGGCCCGAGTCGCTCGCGAGAAAATTGCAACTCTCGAGGCAAATCGAAGGAGTTGGGCCACTGATGATCGCCATTAAGATTCATCTGCATCGTTGGTATTCGTTTCTGACATGAACAAGCGGCATTATGTCTGGATATTACTTCCTGTCTTCGTTGTTTTACGATTATCCTGGAAACTATTTGGCGAAATGATATAGAATTATGAAATAAGAATGCGTTATATAAAAGAGGAAGCTAACCGTATGAAATTCTTGACCCATAATTTGTGCTTTCACTTAAAATTTCCGAAGTATTCCCTATATCTTCATTAAAATAATACAATTTTTCACTAAGTGTATACTATTAGAATACCGTATTCATATTTCATATTTCTGTTATATATGCATATATATATATTATACGATCGTATTAATAGGCATTTTCCTGATTTGGTAATCCTATAATGCTCAATCGATATATCATAGAATTTCACCGATAGGAGGAGGAAGATGCGGAAATATGACGGTGACGGAATAGAGAAAGAAGGGGAGGAAGAGGGAAAGAAACGTCGTAATCGACGGTGCGACGTGAGCAATACAAGCCCCCCCCTTCGTCCCCCTCGATTTTTTCGCCGGATTAATTGCTGTCGAGACGCGGCTTTTTCGTCATTAAAATGATATTATACTTGCTCCTGGAAACGCGGTGGACAATTTACATGCGGGGTGGCGGGCGCCGTAATGAACAGGGAGGGAGGGGGGTAAGGTTGAGGGAACGGGACATTACGGTATTTCGTTGATTGCCTCGAATCGCCCGCGTGCAATTCCGCGGAGCGTCAACGGCGGCACGTACAGACGCGCCGAGCCGAATCGAGGCTGTCTGATCGTTTTAATTACACCCGTGGCCCCAGCACGAGGAAGCCGCGCGCAAATTAGATATTCCGCGCGATCCTTCCGCGGACTTTTTCGCGGTTGGGGATGCTGCGCCGCTCGGGCGCCGCGAGCCAATCGACTTTTTACCGTTTTCCCAAACCGACAGCCCTCCAACACTCGATTAATCGAGCTCTTCAAATAATTATCAGACTCCTGTACAACAATTATCCGGCTACAGGATTATGTGAAGTAATTAATTCCGTATATATATTATCAATATTAATTTCCATGTCTCTGCACTTTTTATTATCCATTGTTCAACCCCGACGCGAACTTTGACTAACCATACACTGAAAAAAAATTCTTGGTAAACTTGTGAGATGCATTTAGTAATACTTTTTTTGAAGTATTTGATTATTATTACCGATTATAATAATAATAATAACAAAACATTTTGTAATAATTATAAAAGAGCAAATTTTGTTTAGTTGAGCCAACTAAATTATGTAATACTTATTATACGTTTAGTTGAAACTATTTCACCAAGGTGCTTGGTAACATTAGCCAAGCCTGGATTATTATAACCAAGCCTTTCTTTCAGTGTATCCAGTGTCGAATGTACCCCCGATAAATGCGGTGTGTACCCCCCATAAAGAACGTACGGACTTTGCGTGGAAGTAAGTAAATATGAAAGTACACTCGACATTACAATGTAGTAATTAATCGGAAACAAAGTAGGAATGAGAGAGAACGCTGAGCAAATAATTATCAGACTCCTGTACAACGGCGGTGTTTACCCCCCATAAGGAAAGTCCGTACTTTGCGTGGAAGTAAGTAAATATGAGAGTACACTCGACATTACAATGCTGTAATTAATCGGGATCAAAGTAGTAATAAGAACGCTGAGAAAATAATTATCAGATTTCTGTACAACGATTATCCGGCTACAGGATTATGTAAAGTAATTAATTCCGTATATATATTATCAATATTAATTTCCATGTCTCTGCATTTTTTATTATTCATCGTTCAACCCCGACACGAACTTTGACTAACCGTATCCAGTGTCGAATGTACCCCCGATAAAGGCGGTGTTCACCCCCCATAGGGAAAGTCCGTACTTTGCGTGGAAGTAAGTAAATATGAGAGTACACTCTCGACATTACAATGTTGTAATTAATCGGGAACAAAGTAGGAATGAGAATGCTGAGAAAAACGCAGCTGTTGTGCAGCTGTTTCGCTTCCTCTGCGATTTTGCACCGGCGCGGCGCGGCGGTCTGCGGCGGACAGAAATTTGCGTCACCGCCGCAAAACTCAATACTCGTGGATATGCGTTCGGAAATATCATCGCAATTCGAAAATATCGTATCGATCGTTTTCTAAATTTATTGCGCCTCCCCGCAGTCCATCCTCTCGCGCGATGCGCGGCCTATAAACGCGGCATCATTTGCGCAAAGAGAATATCAAGCGCCGATAAGCTAAAAATATTGGAACGAGACATACGACATGCTCCACTTAATGCCACATGTCGCGTCGTCATTACGTAAACGATTTTATAATTTATTTAGAAATGTCGATAGAACGTCCGATCAATTGTTCTGTTGTGTCACTGGAATAGGCGCAAGTATAGTGCTGATATCGCGCGTATTAATCATACGCTCGTAATTTATGTAAAACAATACGAAGATACGCAAGTTTACGTACATACACTGAGAGAAAAATTTACTAAATTTCAATAAATGTTTTCTCCAATAGTCCTAATGAAGTATTTTTTTAAATTCAGTTAATATTTTTCGAATGAAAAAAATATTCATTTAATTGAAAACAAATTTTCTAAACCTAATAAAATATTTACTGAATTCAAAGAAATACTTCATTAGGACTATTGGAGAAAACATTTATTGAAATTTAGTAAATTTTTCTCTCAGTGTAAGAATTGCCGTAACACCACCAATAATGTGAATTATCGTTTCAATTTTCTCCTCGTTCAATGAAGCTTTATCCTTTGCAAAGTGCTCATTTTTTGACTCATACATAAAACATAAAAGATGCATACGAGTTAACCATCTCGTTTACTCGATTCACCTTAAAGATTGTATTCCTTTACCCGCATATAATTCACGATATAGCGACAGGCGACGAACTATATTTCCCAGGGCCGCGTCGACGATGGATATCGTGCGAGTAATAATTGGAAGATGATACACCGTCGCCTTGAGCGAGCAGGGTAATTGCTTGTGTAATTCTTAATTTCACGTTACGCTGGAATTCCGATTGTGACGTCCCTCACCTCCGCGCGGTATCTCGCATCTCGTGTTAAGCCGTGTGACGACGGCGCATGCACCTCGACGGCGCAAACACGAGACCGGCCATCGCGCGTTGCACGATAGACAAACGCTGACACGCTTCGTTAACGCACGCGCGAGCGCGCTAATTAATTCGTAGATAACTTTTGATTTCACGTCGCGCCGCGGTAACGTGGGACCGGGTGATTTATGACGATGCGTTCGCCCCGATCGTTAATCGAATTTCCACGTGTGCGCGCGATAATTGAGAAAAATCACTCGCCCACGGCGAGATCCACGGCTCGATCGGAATAACTCGATATAACTCGGTTAAATAACACCCCGCGATTAAATAATTGGCAATCAACGTTCCTCCGAGGAAACACAGTATATAAAAAATCGTACGTCGCTATATGTTAAAATTTTCTTGTGTTACCAAGATTTGATTATATTATTTCAATGTAAAATTAACATACAAATATGTTATTATTTTCATAACATTTTCACGTGTTACGTTTATGTCAACGTAATAACTTAACTTTTTATCAAAGTAAATTATATTCGACAACAACTGGCTAAATTGATTAATTAGAAATATTCTTACTACGTTAGCGTTACTACGTTAGCGACCACAGTTTGGTTCATTTAACAAGCAGAATTTTAATAATTTTTTATGCTAATAAGCATCTATATAAGATCTTCCCTTCCCCGAAAACTAAAGAAATTATTGCGGAAAATATTACCTCAGTCAGGATGAATATTTCTAATATATTTCTAATTAATCAATTTAGCCAGTTGTCGTCAAATATAATTTACTTTGATTTGTTATCTATTTACTGGCGGAAGACTATACGTTACTTGTAACTTTTTATGTATGTCATTTAGAAATTGAATATTATTTTGAGTTCTTTTATAACACAATTATTTCAAAAAATCAACATGTCTTAAAGTCGCGGCACCGCCGCCAGATGGACGCGGTAGAGTTCTATTTTTCGTAAGTAAAAAAACCACAGGATAGAATAAAAGACATAACATTATAAGATTTTTCACTCATGTTCTAATGATATGATATGTTATAACTATTTAGACGACTTTGTGCTGTCTGGGTTAATATTTTGCTCAATTCTAATATAAAATAAAAATAAAAAAATACTTTTAAAAAACGTTGGAAAAACCAAATAAGATCTATTTAGATTTCCTATTTAGGATCTGATCAGATTTCCCATTTAGAATGGAATTTACAAAACATTACACTTCTGATCTGAATCTTCATAGGTTTCCCAACCAGAATCTATAATTTTTGGGGGAAATCGGACTGGATTCTAATTAGATCCCAAGAAGTTTTCTATGCGGGACATATAATTTAAGTTAAAATTATTAATATCATGTGTTAATATAACTATTGGATTATTTTGTATGTTATTATTACATCATACTTAGGCCCAGTTCCACAATCTCCAGTTAACTTAATCGGCCGGTTATTCCATTGGAATTGACCAATCGCATTTGTTAATATGCTTAACGACAAATGCGATTGGTCAGTTCCAATGGAATAACCAGCCGGTTAAGTTAACTGGAGATTGCGGAACTGGGCCTTAAAGTTAAAAGAACTCAACTCAAATGTAATGTATAGTGTTAATTAATTAACATTTCTAGTTTGTCAACAAGTAACATACGATGAATGAATTATTTTAACTTAAAATTTAGAGTGGACTTTCTGGGACATGGGAAAAATGTTACAATTAACATATTTTTTACTGTGAAAGGAAAACGGGGTTCGAAGGTAAAATCGCCAGCGGCTTTCATTGTAACGTGGGACAATCAAAATTCTCTTTTCGCCCGATTAATAAGCCGGTCGTTCGATAAATAATAATATTTAATAGATAATAATAGATAGATAATATTATAATTTTCCTCTTAACTGCGATTTTTATCGTAAGCGAATGAAACGTGATTTTAAAGTTAATGAATGTTGGTGGGATTTATGTTTATATTAATATCTAATCGATTTTTACCATATGTTGATGAAGAATCATTGTCGTATGCGTTATTAATGAGGGATGAGTTGAGATGGGATTTGAGTTCAAAGCATCGATTAAAAGCTTAAGTGGCTATTATCCCGCGAAACGTAAATGAGTATATATAATCGTGAGCGTACACGCGTGGTACGACTATTACGAAATAGATTGTCGGATATTCTGTGAAAACCGCGCCGCGTGTGGTAACCATTTAGCAATTTGTAACAGCTCCGCCGCGGCCGTTTATTG
This sequence comes from Aphaenogaster floridana, assembly GCA_003063835.1. NCBI lineage: Eukaryota > Metazoa > Arthropoda > Insecta > Hymenoptera > Formicidae > Aphaenogaster > Aphaenogaster floridana. Next base: position 39,612 of record NJRP01000231.1, on the reverse strand, counting down.
GAAGCTATTAAAACATCACTGTAGCAATATTAATACATTCGCAGCTAATAGTTGCGTACTTTCTAATAGGAGTTATTAGCTCGTTACGCCAACCGCTCGAACTGTTTAACGCGATGTTAGCGGCGATAACACATCGCTATTGACGGAGCGTCTCTTTTCACGATTCGCTATCGTCGCCATTTCTCGCGCTCGCGAGCTACAACGGTCACGATATTATCTCTCCGATTAATTACCTCTCTCTTTCGCATCGCCTGAGGTATTATTAGCGCAATTATTATTATCATAATTAGCGGCGATCGCGTCGATCGTCGTTTCAACTTGCATGCATAATTTGCAGGGCGAATGGCGACTTTTCGAGGCCTGAAGCTAATAATCCTCCTCCGGAGACCCCAGCCGGCGCACGACGAAGTGAGGCGAAGTTAAAGTAACGTAGCGTGTCCCTCTCCCTCCCCCTATTTTCTATTCTGCATAATGTATAATTTAAAAAGATGACATACATCTTTTCTCGCTGAACAAGATTATTTAGCGGGGCCTGTTAACGTTGGGGCTCCAACTCAAGCTCTGTTTCATAAATATCGCGATCGTGAACCAAATTAAGAGAGACCCGAATACAATAAGAGGATCGAATTTTATCAGCTTTCACCCAGATCCACTCCCCTGAGAATTGGTAAAATGGCCGATATAGAAAATGTATCGCGGGGAATGGAGGAAAAGGGTCCGGTCCCGCAGCGCAGGAGAGGGCAAGACGGCGAAGCTTGTGCGGGGGTCGAGGGGGGCTCGTACGGTGAGGGGAGACGGGTGAAGCAGAGGACGGTAGAGAAGTGACTCCCACCAGGCGCGGGTAGGCGCAACATCAAAGGGAACCGACTTCTCGTTCGCGAGGTGAAGAACCGGCCATCTCCGGGCCACACACGAATTGCTTTTATACACTTACTTTACGTTCTGTACCACTGAAGTGTAATACCTTTTCGGCGCGCCGCGTGGCGGTCGAGACGCACGCGGGATTACGCAAATTCCGCCTACCAGCAAGCCAAACAGGGTGACACGGCTTATACTTTCGGCTTATCTTTCATCTTTCACACCTTTTTGTCTTTATTATCTGTGCTTTTGCTTTGGACGTCTTATCCTCCTATACAACGGAATCCTTTGCATAATTTATGCCACTTACTATCGTCAATGTTGGAATAAATATATGAATCG
>NJRP01000231.1:0-38312 GCA_003063835.1 Aphaenogaster floridana | reverse complement strand
TTTTTGCTTTGGACGTCTTATCCTCCTATACAACGGAATCCTTTGCATAATTTATGCCACTTACTATCGTCAATGTTGGAATAAATATATGAATCAAATTAGAAGGATGAATGAGGATTAATTTTGAAAATCTCAAGTTTCCAAATTTCTAAGATTTACAAGTTTCGCATCTTTTACACTATTTCTTCTTCTAAGTATTCTTTTCTATTGTTTGATTTCTAATTATTATGAGAGAAAGAGAGAGTGTCAATTAAACAATTTAATTTTCTAAAAGGAATATAGTCATTGTGCCAAAATTGCCAAATCTAAAATAGTCGGAGAATGGCTATTTTAAGAATGTAGATCGCGTCTTCCAAACTTTACACTGAAGAATTTCCAGAAATCTCTCTCTTTTAAAATCGCAGTTATATTAATTTATAGCCGTTGATCCTCAGAGCAAACTTTGGTAGATCAACAGCATGTTGATTTACGGCGCAACGTCCGATCGTAAAGTCGGTTTTACAGCTACGCTTTGAAGATGCTCTTTCTGAGAGCGTGATTCAACCTACGATATTCGCGTTTCCGTAATCCGACCGTACGGTTATTTCAAATGCATCAATTAAAAAAAATTGCATATTTTTCAAAATGTCATTAGAACAATTGCTCGTCATCACGTTGCTTTAGGCCAGCGTTCCTTGTAATTAAAAAGTCAATTTACGTTCTACGTTGATTCTATTGAGCTGAAAATCGTGCAGCCTCTAACTCGAGCACCTCGACAAAAAGCGTTGCGAAGCGGTGCAGCGCGGCGCCACGGCTCGCCGCGTCTCGTTCCGGCTTCCATCGTTCGTATGCCGCGAGTATCAAGTCATCAGCGACTATTCAGACACGTCCAACGACGAATCGCGCTCTACGGGCGTGACGAATCCGCGCGGGGCACTTCATCCCCCGGTCGAGTTTCGAGGAGGTCACAACGACGCGCCGGGCACGGTCCCGAATGTCATTACGATCGACGAACAGCCGGGTGGTGCGGGGAGAGGGAGGCCCGCACGAGGTGTGTCAAATCATACGAAACGGGGCGAGGTAGGCGCGAGCGGGGACGGAAAATTGATGGGACCGAGAGACGAGGCTCTCACAGAGCCTCTTGCCTTTCAAAGAGAACGCGTTTCTGCCCGCGTGCGACGTGGGGCACCAGCCCCGGCGTTTCACGAAAATCCACAGAGTCGCCCGGCACTTCAATGGCCGCGGGGGTAAACCCTCGGCTTTCTCCCCTCTATGTCCCGAGATTGGGGGAAGATGGTTAGTGAAACTGATTCGAGTTAAATGGAGCCTAAATGGTACTCGAATTGACTGCCAGAGCCGCGCCGGGCTTTTGTGCGGAATGACATCGGGCGATGTTTTGTAAACCACCGTGAAGCTCCGATCAGTCGCTAGCTCGACCGCCCGGGTATGGTGGTTTCCTTTCAACTTCAGAGAATCAGAAGAGAGCGAAGCAATTCGTATTAGAGATAGATCGTCTGATTTAATGTCTTTTTCGCGCAGAAAGACATTGTCCTTAAACGCCAAATTGTGGGAAAATTAATTTCTTTCGCCGATTAATTTTTTTAATCCTCAGTATTTATAATATAGTAATATAACTATAATTATAGTAATAACTAAATTATAATAGTATATTATACAGTATTAACTTCTAATAGTAGTAACTTATATATAGTAGTATATTATTATATATATATATAAATATAATTACTATTATATTATACAGTAGTACTAGTAACTATATAATATATAAATACTATTATATAGCAGAAACTATATAATATATAAAGGTATAGATTAAGATTATCAACGTTTTCAAATTGAGGGAAGTTGATAATAATATATAATAATTTATCAAGATTTTATCTCTGTATCTTTTCTTCTTAATATAAAAACGGAGAGTCTGCGCATTTTAAATTTTATGCCGAAAGTATAAGGGCCACAGTGATGAGTCATTGAAACTTAAAATTCTCCACGTGTCCGGTATGGAATTTCCCAGACATCAATGCTTTTTCTCGCGCCGTCAGCGGGAGCAAGGTGCAGTGCAATTAAATTCAAGTTCGAAGGTCAGGAACCATCCTGAGCGTGCGTGCGAGACGCTATCGAGGTTAGTGTTTTCGACATGCACGGGAATGACAATAGGCGATTCGAATAGGCTGTAATAAACCCTTTCATACGGCTTGACATTATGCCTGCAAAAATAGACTCACGAAGCACTTGGAAGCAGCTCTAAAAGTTTCTTATCGGCCGGATCCGCAAAGCGTATGCACGATGATGGTCGTTTGCTCGATTCTAACCATGACACTATCGCTACGATTTTAAATAACAAATATGGCCGATGCGTAAAAAAAGCATTCTCGTTGCAAGATGATAAACATTTAACGATGCATAATCACGGGGGGCCGTCAACAACATTATTTTATGACTCAAAAAAAAAGCAAAGCTTTGGTCTTTTATTTGTAAAACATTTTCAAATGAACTTTTTTTCGAAGTTGACGTCTATAAAGATGTTGCACAATTCGTAGAATCGTATTTATCTCTGAACTTTTTTTATACTTAAGGTCGATACTTCGTTAAAGAAAATTTAATTCCATAATTTTACACAATCTACACTTTAAATTTTAATACTAAAAATAACTCGGCAATTTACATTAAATTTCCGATAAAATAATATTTGTCTAGAACTCCTCGAAGGATAAGATCTTGTATTTAAGAAATCCTAATTTGCTTGATTAGAATGCGAGGAAGATTACGTACTTCAATGTATAAAACTGTTATTCTAAAGAAAAATAGATTGTCAAAGAATTAATATGCAAAAGAAACAATGACAGTTCTGGATAATGTTCTCCGCTTGAGGACAATGCTTGGGACGCGTGCGTTCCATTCCTGGAAGGATTCGAAGTCTACGATCGGCAATACTCTTCCCCGACATATTATGGAAAATACGTCGACTCGAAACGACACTGCCTCGGGCTTCGAACGGCGTTTGCGAAGTGCGTTTCGATACTAACCGCGGTTCACCGCGCGCTCGACGCACGGCTGCCGTACGACGTCATAAATTCCTTATGTATTTCCTGTCGCGGTTACCGGCGCATTTTCAGCCGAGGCAGTTGCAACCGAGCCAACATGGCGACGCGTATGGTGATCTCGCTAATCGATCCTGAGACGCATAGGATATGCGAAATTGCCCTTTCAACGGAGGATGCTCGTAAAGACGGGCGATAAATATTTTTTTTCAGAGACCGGCCGCGCTCGTACGAGAGTCGCTCTTGTATCAGAAAGTTGCGTCAAGAGCGCGACAGCTTCTTCCGCCGCAGCATTTAATTAACTTTATTGTCGCGGAATTATATGTACGATCCGGGGCGAAATGCGACACCTAATGAAACCAGATCGACGAAGTATTAGCCTTTCTAATAGTTTTTCTCTTGGTTCAAGAGATAACAGAATTTTTAAATTCTTGGATATCGGCCTGAAAAGTTGCGTATTTATCTAACACAACATAGAGTCGCATGAACCCCTATATAGGAGTTTAACCCTTTACAGACGGGGAGCGTGTTTACATGCTCTCCGCTTATATTTCAGAAACTATTAGCCCGATTTTTAAACTTGAAATACAGAAGTTCTTTGATGGCCCTCTTCAATTTTGAAGACAAAAATTTGAAATTCACAAAAAACTTCTGTATTTCAAGTTTCATAAAAATCGAGCTAATAGTTTCTGAAATATAAGCGGAGAGCATGTAAATATATGCTCCCCGTCCGCAAAGGGTTAATAAACACAAACGTAGAAACTTTTAGGCACGCAGATGGAAGAGTTTCCAATTTTTACGAGCTCACGTTCGACTAAAGATGTTTCTGCTGTAGTCGAAACGAAAAGGTAAAGATATACAAAACATCCTGAAAATATACAAAAATCTAAACCGGTGAGTCGAAGAAGCTTAGCTATTGTTGCTGTCTGTGTGCACGTCGCAGACGCGTTTCTCTCCTGGTCGGTGGTAGGTAGGTTCGTGAGAGATAGACTATAATTGAGTTCGAGTACCACGCCGCGTGAGTAACCGATCTCTCAGCGGATCGAGACAGTTCGATCGTCGGAGAGGAAACGGATTACCCCCGCACCACTCGCCGCTCCGAAACCCTTGAAACGACTTACCGGCTTGGCGCGGCGGATCTGTCGTGCGGCCGTATAGATGTGATAAATAAATTATTGCCTGTGGTTTGCCGAGCTCTTCCTCCCGTGATGGTGTCCCGCTCCCTTTGGTCTTTCTCTTTCTCTCTCTCTCTCGCCACGAACGGAATAAGATATTCCATCATGGTGAGTTACATAAATCTCCTCATTGAATGGGCCTAATTATTGCCGGAGGGTCGCCGAGCCGAGGGGGCAGATCGCTCGCTCTTCCGGGGACTTATTGTCAGCCTAGTTTAGGGCAGGTCCGCCGCGAAGGGCGTGTATATACCCTTAAGGCCATCACAAATCCCCCTTGCCCCCTCTCATGTGCCCCTCCATCTTTCAGTCGAGATGCTCGTAACGACGTGCGTTCCTCGGCAACGACTGCCCAGGAAGAATCAAGTAGCTCTCGCGCACGCCCCTAATCGAGAACATTATCATGCTAATACGTCGCTGCGAGCGTCCTTGCGTAAAGCACAATGATTTCTCGCAATTTTTTCGATGTATATTATTCGGACGTGAAGCTCAGTATTATTTTCCGAGACCAAAGTGGCTTCCATTTTGAACATTTCGGTCGGAAAGATTATGGCCACGTACAGAATCTTTAATATATAATAGCTTCCTCGATGATGGATAGAGTGAAATGTCCATATTCGGGACAGATTTTTGCATATTTTTAGCGATTATACTTTGAAACTAAATTTTTTAGGAAAATTCGGTGCCGATTCTAGAACCGATAATTCAAGTCCTACAGTTTGGCACCAAAATAATTTTTCAGCGATAAGGATTGAGAGCACGTAGAATACGTCAAGGTGGAGGTCTCGAATATGCCCTAATTCGAGACAGCATTGCTCTAAATAGAGATAACATGTTCTCCCTGCGTTTTTTATGTAAAAGTTGAAAGGTGTTCGGGAGATGCTGAGCTGTCGTATATTAAAAAAGCAATACACTCCGACAAACGGCACCTCCATACGAGAAACCTTTCTGCAGCGTTTCTGAAATTAACTGTATTTGGGTGTTTCAAACTTTTCACTCTCTGTCGCAACCACGGGCGTTTGGATAAAAAATTGTACGTTTTTAATTTTTTAATGGAAAACGGGGTTGTGCAGAAATGGAGAACGCGTAATGCAGAAACCAGAATTAATTTACATCAAACGGTCGCAAAGTTTTACGCGTTAGAACAGAATTGTCTCGAATTAGGATGCCTGTCCCTATTTAGGAACAACGACTGTAAATATAAGAAAATTGGCCAATGCATTTTATATATTTATATGTAAAAGATAAATTAAAGTCTAGCGCTGTTGTAAAAAAAACATAAAACGCACATGTTTTATTGTTACTCGCGATAAAGCAGCCACAGCGAAATTGACGTTTATCCCGATAATATAGAGACCAAGAACCAAGTGTAACAGGCCTATCGCGTCCGCGACAAAATGGCAACGCCGGTATGTAAAATTGCGGTGGGATTCGTGGAAGGCAGGACGGTGAAACCTCTCGGTCGGTCGGAGTATCGCGAATCGATCGGACTCAGAGTTACGCTCGCAAATAAACGCCTCCGGAGGGCCGAAGGAAGCATCGCCATCGTCGTCGTCGTCGTCGTTGTTAACGTTCGTGCGCCACGATGGAGCCGCGAAGGCGGCTTGTGGGCATCGAGCGCCCGCACGTCTGCTCCTCTGCTCCCGATGGGTCGTCGAGCCCACCCATAGATATTGCCCGAAGTAGGCAAGCATGCCTAATGCGTTCATCGAGCACGTCCATAGACGGGGCGAGCCGGGGAGAAGACCAGCGTAAGCATACTTGGGGGATCTCTCGTCGATTCGGGATTTACATGTCACGAGGCCGAGCGATTTGTCGCGCGCAGGTCAACCCGTGTGAGCGCACAAAAACCAGAGAAAATCGGCGCAGAAAAGCTCCTCGAGTGGCCGATAGACTCGTCGGACTCCGAGACGTGAAAGAGCCTTGATTACTGCGTGAATAGCCAGATTGATGGCTGTGGCCATTCACGTTTGCCTGCTAACGCGCGCGCGTTCGGATTGAAGCGAATTTCCGGCGACGATATTAAAATTTTTTATTTAAGGGCCGGTTGTTCCAACTTTTTGATAAGCTAACTGCTAACTAATAGTTAAATCATATGTCTCTCTGTTTCTCCTTCGAATTAGACAAAATAAACATATAATTTAACTGTTTAGTTAGCTTACCAAGAAGTTGGAACAATCGGTCCTAAATGAGATATAAATAAAATGTTAAACAAGTATTGGATAAGGCTCAAAATTATAAAATAAAAATAAGGAAAAAACAAGCCGTTAAGAGCCAACGCAGTAGTTGTTGCGCAAATAATATATTAGTTAACAAAATTGTACAGACGTTTCGATCCGGGTTTGGATCCTCTTCAGTGTATAAATCAAAGGATTGATATAATCATGTTGAAATCATTACGATGAAAAGTAGGATTTCAAAAAACCTTTCCCTCCATGTACGTCAAACGATTTGTGGTCACCAAGGTTTGTGAATAAGTCCATTACAAAAATTTTTTTAAAAAGAAAAGTTCTTTGAATATGAAGAGAAAGGAGGAAATCCAACCAGTCGAGATGAAACTCATATTAACAAGTGATCAAATAAATGAAATATATGTCTTCCAAAAGTGGCTTATATAAGTATCGGTTAAATATAATTGTTCGTTTCTAATCGCGCAGATATGAGCGGAAAATATTTTATCCGAGCGAAACACTTATAACACAATCACGTACGGTTTAATATATTTTTAGGTATCGATCTTTCGTCGTATTTCAAGATTAAACTCGTAAACGGGGAAAACTGGCGTTATCGATCCTGTGTGTTACCAGCAGATAGAATTTTGCAGTACCTATCTGTGATGAAGGCGACATTCAATTTGTCACTTCCCTAGCTGTTCTTCCATCAGACTTTCTTAGGCTATATCGAATCACTTCCGGACGATGAAGCACGGTTCATCCCCATCCTCCCTCGCTCTTCTAACGGTAAGAAATCTAGACTAGGGTTCGCTCTCCCAATAAGCGATGTTGGTATCTATTACTCAACATTAGGGCCGCGCATTGAGGCGAAAGAAGGTAAGTGAAAAATAGACATAATATAAGAAAGAAATTAGATTTGCACGTATGTGTAAAATATTTTATACGTGATAAATATAAAACTTGCAAAAAATATATATCGTATTAAATAATAATAATAATAATAATAATACAGTAAACCTTCGTTAATACGAACTCGAAGGAACTTGAGTTCGTGTTAACCGGGTGTTCGGGTTAACCGAGAAAATCTTGCCCTGTACAACTCTGCCGGGATCCAAATTTTAGTTCGTGTTAACCGGGTTCGCGTTAATGAAGATTTACTGTAATAATAATAATAACTTTATTGAGTGCAGTGGGTAACAAAACAAAATTTGCAGAGATGGGTATACAATATTGTACCAATTGTACGCAATAGGCGGGGCGACAGCTGAGAGCTGATTTAAAGCCATACCTGAGCATTGATGTAGATGTGGATATATGTTTGACTCGAACTGAATATATATAACAGAAAGAGACATAAAGAGAGATATAAATCTAATTTATATCAAGAATATTTCCATAAAAATTAGCGTAAAAATTGCTACTCAAACGACGCGTATGTATGACAATAACCAATGTTAAAGCTAATTTGTATCATAATCTCTTCAAAGTAAATTACGTAAGTAAAAAGAAATAATCTTTCATTTTCTTATATCTATTTGAAATGAAATTGTACGAGGAATAATCGCCGCCTTCGTTTACGATTTTCTAAAATTGACGATGATCGAAGTTGAAGAATTACCGCGTCGCGGTGATTCTTTAGACAATGAAACCTATTAGCCAACTTTCTTGCCAGCCGCGCGCAAGCTGGTCCAGAAAGGAAATAAAGAAGAGAGCCCGGCTACTTGCTCATAATTCACGCGAGGTGTTATTTCGTCGAGTTTGTGGTTCTGAGTAAATCTTTTGTACGGGAGTGCTGATCGGGGATCTCTCTCACGGCGTATTGTTTCCCATTCGATTCACAGTCGTGCCGCAGCCATCTTCGCTCTACGAGGGTCGCGTGCCTAATAAGTGATGCTTTGGAGCACCGTCACCTTCGCGAAGGTTAACAAAGCCGAGTCGTTTGTTCGATTGGTCGCGGCCACTCAGCCGTATTGTTCGGCCGCTCAAAGGCCGCTGGTCATCTGCAGGTATTTACCTCGACAGCCAGAAAAGCTACGATCGTCCGCTAGCGCCTTCGACTATCGTTTTCTACCAAATTTCAACAAACGGGGACCTCCATTACGCTGTGTTCAATATTAAGAGTAGAAATCGTTAATTACAGAGCGATACTAAAGTTTTGATTTTTTCCAAATCTAAGATAACGCGGCCGACTCGATAAGTCGGATTCTAGTGATTTTTCTAGAGATAAAATATCTAATAAAATATACATGATATAATTAAACAAAAGTAAGAATTTTGATTATAATTTCTTCAAAATTTGTTTCATCTGCAAAATATTTTAGGAAATGAACGACAGTCTACTAGAAATACTACAACTCGGTTGAAGATTAACCCTCCGACTGAATATGTTTTTTCGATACCTTTCTACTAAATACGTGGGTCTTTTGCGTCTGACGCTATTTTCCTTTAAAGTATTTAAAAAATCTAAAAAAATTCATGGAACATCTGTCTACATTGTAGTTAATGATTTCATAGTCATTTTAATAAAAATTATTTATTAAATATTTTATTTTTAATGAATTCTGAACACTAACGAAGGAAAAACGTGAGTTTCTTTATTTTGGCTCGGACACGACCCACGTATTCAAGCGGAGGGTTAGGCCCTACGCACAATGGAGGAATATTAGATATTAGAAATAGGAATTGAAATTTTAGGATCAGTTTCCTTAATGAATATTGAACGTAACGCACAATGAATATTAATAAGATATAAGACATAAATGTGTTATACGAAACACAACATAACTTATTATTTATCTAAGTGTTCATTGAGGAAACTGATTCTGAAGCTCTAATTCCTATTCCTAATATCTAATATTCCTCCATTGTGCGCAGAGCCTTAAAAAAGAAGTAATGTCTCCCGACTCTTTAAAGCGGTGTCTACAATGAGATTTTAAGTCGTAAGACTTAAGAAATCGACCAATCACAATCAAAATTGCGGTCTTACTTTTAGAATGCTCAACTGTGATTGGTCGATATGTTAAGTCTTACGACTTAAAATCTCATTGTAGACACCGCTTAAAGATTAAATACGAAACAACATATTTCGCGCTAAAATCAACTACAAACAGAGTCTTGCCAGTCACGTCTCCGTCTCGCGCAAGCTTCGCGCGAGGGGTGGGTGCGCAGGAGGGGGCGACGAAAAGCTCGAGACGCGTTTCGCGAGAGCGTGAAAATTTCGGTGCTTTATCGTATCGCCACGCGCTCGCTCGCTCACTCGTTCGTTCGTTCGTTCGCTCGAGCAAGCAGGCAGCGACGGCGCGCGGAGGAAGGGAGCAAAAATCCCTCGCGATATAAATCGATTTACAGGGCGAGCGTCAAAGGGCCGCTCGACCAATCGGCTGGTGGACGAGGCGGTGCTCGAGCGGAACGCGCTGTGCCGGGCGAGCGGAGGCGCCGCGCCGAGAGGGAACGCGTTTCGCCGAGTGCGCGACAGGGAGGGTAGAAGTCCCGGGTGGGCGAAGTGGGGGGCTAGCGCGGCGGGCATGGGCGAACGGTGGGTCGCGCTGGTGGGACCGGTGGGGGCTGCAGCGGGGATATCTCTGGCGCACACACGCACCCGACGCACGTTGCACCGTTCGCGAAGGGTGGGAGGGGGGCCGCCCATGAGCCGCGCTGCGCCTTCCTCGTCTCCGTGACCTGTCCCGAACTCTCGTCAATTACGACTAAATACACGTATCGCGTCTAATATGGAGGACATAGCGACGGGAGACTCGCCGTCTACCCGAGCGATCGAACTCGCCGGCTACGCGAGCGTTCGGTTAACGTAGCCTCCTGTACGTTAGGGGTAGGGCGCGCCGCCACCGACTCTGTCGTTAGCGTCGACTGGACTTCCTTTTCTCCGCGTCGCGCGGCAGATGGAAAAAATAGTATGTCTGCATCGTGTGTACAAATGTACATCCCGCCGATCTTGTACACCCGGTACGAGGCGTCGTAGACGTCTGAAGACCGGAGACTTCAGGTAGCACCGAGACGAATTAGCGTTGTGTTTATACAGGACGCGTCTCTATTTAGCGTCGCGTTTGACGTTAACGTGCTTGTTTGGGAATTATTTGCCTCACATGGAAGGATTTCGTGTGTCCCATACAGATACATTATGAGAATTCATCCAAATAACAGAAAACTGCGAAAAGCATTTTAAAATTTACTCTGCGCAAAGCGATCCAACATCTATTCTGAGGTTCTAAAAGACGCCGCGAAAATTAATGTAAATATCTAAACAGCTCTAAAATGTTTATATTTTCTAAGTAAACCGTCGCATTTGATATTAACGTGATTTAATGCAACGTAATTACACGAATAAGCGGTTTAATTAAAAGTTAATGAAAGATAAGTGTCGGACTGTCACGCGAAGCGTGGGAAATATTGAAGTTGATCATGCGTGAAAATAGTATTTATAAATAAATTAAAAATATTATACCGCTCGATAAAAGCAAAAACTATGAGAAGGTTAATAGGCCAAAATTCGAGCAAACAAAACAACAGATATTAAATTGAAATAAACACATTTATTAAAAGTATTTATAAATGTATGAAAATAGTATGTATAATTTATGCGTCTCACATAAATTTTCATCGCTTCGTCTGACATTTGCTAAACGGATGCATCGAAAACCACGCGGTGGTTTAGCAAATATCTGCGCGAGCGAATCTGACAGAATTGGTCTGAAAAGCGGGTAGATTGGCGTCCTGATTTCAATAACGCATGCGAGATGGCCTTTTGACATTCTGACAAATGTCACGTGTTCCCAGGAGAAAGCCAAGTCATTTTACAAAGAGCTCATAAACTGTGAGCGCGATAGCCAATAATATTGCATGCGATTAACTCTGCGAGTTAATACAATATGTCATTATGCTATTCTCCGGTGTTTTAAAGCTACGAACAATTACGTGAGCGGAAGCGAGAACAACGGAGCGGAGTCGCGATTTCAAAACTGCGAGAAATTTTAGACACGTATATTACACGTTTAGAATGTTATACATAAATGAGGGATAATAACATAGGACCACAAATTTTTTTTTTTAATTGACACAAACTAGACCATGTGTACTATACGTATTTTAGGTCGCTGAAGTCGAATCCGTTGGCCGTTTTTGTCCACCACGTCTAAGTTTTTTGTAAATTGCAAAGAAATGTATTAAATCACTTAAAATTTTTAACCATAACCGACACAACAAATTCCTTTTAAGAGTTAAAAGTCCTACACGGAGAAAATTTTATATTAAAAATTACTATGTATAGCAGTAGCCGTGGACCATTGCTGGAATTATAAAATTTTTTACTATGTTATTATATTAATAATTGTTAAACTCTTTTGTGAAAACATAGTAAAAATTTTTATAATTCCAGCATGGTCTACGGCTACTGCAATACATAGTAATTTTTAATATAAAATTTTCTCCGTGTAACAATGTGCTTAATTTTGATTGCAATAAAACATCTCCAACATGTCATATACTGTAGTTATAATATGCCAAAATTCACTAAAATAGCCCTTTTTTGCAACTTTAACTGCAATTAACTCAAAATTGTGACGTGATAGAGCAATTTTGCCAGCGGCATTGTTTTTTGCGACCCAAAATCTATAAGAATCACCTACTCTGATCCCAGTTGATTTTCACAAATTTCTTTTTGTGGTCCTGTGTAATCGTTGCATTTTCGCTAGTATTAGGCCCTGCGCACAATGGAGGAATATTAATTATTAGGAATAGTAATTAGAGTTTTAGAACAGTTTCCTCAATAAATACTATAGAGAAATAATAAGTTATGTTGTGTGTTTCGTATAACACATTTATGTCATATCTTAATAATATCCATTGTGCGTTACGTTCAATATTCATTGAGGAAAAACTGATTCTAAAATTTTCATTCCCATTTCTAATATCTAATATTCCTCCATTATGCGCAGGGCCTTAAACATGGTAAAAATAAAACGATGACTGCACCCACGCCCGCAAGAAGAGAGAAAGAAGACGCTCGCTCTATCCAGCAATTCTGCAAATCAATTTTAACAGAAGTATCAAACGGTCGTCTCGTTACACGCGTAAAAGAGGCAGGGCCATTTTTTACCGCTCCAGGCGCATACCAACGGACGCGGCGCGTGAAAAAGAAGGAATTATCAATTAAAGGTCGGCCTTTGTAAAAAATCGTACTTTGTAAAAAATGTCTTAATGTAATCCGCGTTCGCGTGTGGCCCGGGAACGACGAAACTGGTGGCCGCTGGAAGCAATCAAGCGGGACGGAGGAAAAGAAACGAGGGCGGAGAAGACAGAGAGGGGAGGGGGAGCAGACGGGGACACACAGGCGTAAACTTTTCGAAAAAAAATCCTCATTGATGGATAGTTTATCGCGTCCCTGTCCCGCCAATGATTCCTTCCCCAAATCCTACCCTCCCGTCTGCCCCCCTCGTCCACGGTCACACACGTATGCGCATACACACACGCGTTGTCTCTCTCCTCTTTTACTGCACGAGGGTGTCCCCTCCAAGCCCTCCTGGACAACAGAGCCTACCTAAATATCGGGGGATCATGCTAAACGGCGGCAGATCAAAGGGACCGACAGAATCCGGTGGCGAGCTATCATAATAATTAGGCTCGCTCGCGCCTCTTTGTATCGGGATAGAAAAGCCGACGTGGAAGGCCGAGAGAAGAAGCGAGGACGCAGAAGAAGAGGAAGAAAAAGGGCCGCGGACGGACGGACGGTCCGGTTGGTCGAACTGGCCGGGAAGAGCGGTCGGCACCGCTCCTGCCCGCTAAATTGAACTTAAAGGGGACTCTAAAAAGATTTTACTGATTTCGGTGAATGAAAGATCGCGATCCTCGCAATCGGCGGGGACTCGGGCGCCGCCAACTTTCACACCGGTTTGATTGATTCAATAAATGTTTTTCTCTACGATTCTTTAATTGCCGGAGCGGTATCGCGTGATGTCGTGTGTTAGAATTAAATACAGGGTGTCCGTGAAACAAATGGGCAGTTTGGGCGAGCGTGTTCTCCGATCCGTTCGGAGTTCATCTTTCGTAGCGAGAGCCAGGAGATCGATTGTCTCCCGTGTTACGAATGATTGACAACCAATATCATTATGCCTGTTTCCGAAGAGTAAAGTCTCATTTTTCATATATCTCCTAGTAAACTGTGCTTTAGATGAGTTACAACTTGAAGCTTAGTCATCAGGATGCCTAATGTTAAAAATTAAGCAGTTACGAGTGAAAACATCTAATCAAGTGTCCGATAGGAAAATAACCGCTTCAAATTGGTGAAAGAATATTTTGTCTTGCGCCATGTATCTATTTCGAATACACTGAAAGAAAGGCTTGGTTATAAAAATCCAGGCTTGGTTAATGTTACCAAGCACCTTGGTGAAATAGTTTCAACTAAACCTATAATAAGTATTACATAATTTAGTTGGCTCAACTAAACAAAATTTGCTCTTTTATAATTATTACAAAATGTTTTGTTATTATTATTATAATCGGTAATAATAATCAAATACTTCAAAAGAAAGTATACTAAATGCATCTCACAAGTTTACTAAGAATTTTTTTTCATTATAGTCCATAAAGTGACGGCGAAGTTATGTGTGTATCGAGATAATCGAATTTAATAAAAAATTCATAATTGTTAATAAAACACGCAATAAAGATAAAATCTGAAATAAAAATAAAAATATGAGAAAATTATATTTGATATTTCATCCCATTTTCCTCTTTGATACACATCATATCCTTTCAATCGTAGAAAATTGCTGACAGGCGGAATTTACTTCTCAAGCTTCCTCCTGTATTAATTTATCAATATCAAAAACACTGTTACGAGAGTCACATCAATCCTGCGCAAAGTGATTGCAGTCCGTACTGAGACAATTGTCGCTAGTACACATCGCGTTTACGCGGCATGTATTTTTCAGTTATGCTACTTACGCGAAATAACGATTATTAATCCGCGGCAATCTAGATAGGCAGGATGTCGGTAGGATTGGATTACACGTTGCATGCAGTCGCGCACAATTTAGTATCGTCGTGTACTGCTAAGCGCGGTAAATTGGTTGGCGCGATTTATTACAATTATCGGTGTTCACATTACAGGCTCGCGAAATCCGCTTCTGTGAAATTTCGAAGGCACGAAAGCGACTCGTCGCTCGGTGAAAGCAAATTGTCTCTCGGTATTATATAAATTCACATTTGCATCAATCGGCAGGTAATATCGATTTACGACGTATAGAAATGACAGAGACATACTACGCGCGTATATGTGCGTATGTAAAGCGTAATATAAGATGAATTTTCATACTTTTGCTACGTTTTTTAAATATAATAATAACAATTAACTCTCTCATCCGCAATTAATAAATGAAAGTTTCCTTAATGTTATCTTATTAACAGCACCACGAAAGATCAAAATCATATTTTAAATGGTACCAAAAATTAATGTGGTATAATAACGATCAACAGTGTTCCTCAACAGTATTAAATAATAATCTATTTTTTCATAAAATTGGAATAATTAAATAATATATTTTATGTCTTTAATCATTATTCGTCAGTGGAAATCGAAGAACTTGAAAATATATATTCGAAAGATAACACAAGGTACATATATAACGATCCGTCGGATGCGTCTGGTGGAGCGATTCTTTCGGCTAAAAACCACGAACATGTGGAAAGAACAAAAATGACATGCGCCACACAAAGTTCAGCGGTCTTCGATTCTGTTCTTTTTAAATTGAGCCCGTTCAATGGGAACACATACGTACGTTCGTTTTTTCTTTATTCGTCGATTCGTACAAAAGATCGTAGCGCGACAATAAGCTACAGGTCTGGTTTGATTGAAATTTCTGTAGTTTACCCACAAATTTCAACATTCATATAAACTTTAACTCTAATTCTGATAATAAAAAAATACTCTTATTCGACAATAACTTTATAATTCAAAATATCATTAATTACTGAAAATAATTACTTCAACTTATGAAAATATATTTTATGAAATGTTAGTAGTCTAGATGAGAAGATGAAACTAAAATTATTTATCTTAATTCCATATGCACGATAATTGAATTTCTACCTCTATATTTTGTAGGTATATATTATTTATTCAGCCTCTCATTAAAGCTTCTCAACAAAGTCATTAAAAGGAATAATTAAGATAATCAAGGAAGAATAGCATAGACTTTTCATTCGCTTTTCGCGTGTAACAATTTTTAACCTTTGCAATTTAATGACATTTATAACAGAAGGGTAATATCGAGCACTGCTAGTTGTCGACGAGATTGCCGCAAAATTACACAGCTAAATCGATTCTCAATCGGACAGTAGATAATATGATCTGAATGTAATAGTCGCGATATTCTTCTAACGTTATAATAGGCCAGCAATCGTCCGCGACATTATCTATGGCAGCAATCATCATCTTCCATGTCCTTTGACAATTCGACCTATACTCGATCAGCTATCTCTGATTCATTGATACTTCTACTTATTGGGCTAACGTTGCAATCTTTGAGAATCTGTCACGATTGCACAAAAAAATTTCGTTTTCGTTTTGTGCACGCGTGCGAAAAAAAGACGATTTTAAAAATTTAATCGTATAATATATTTTTTTTTATACAGTCCAACATAATTTATGTTTACAAATTATATCTCACGTGCGAGGCGATAACTTTGTCGGGTTGCAACTGGCAGGTATAATTTACACGTCGACATTGCCGGGATTAACTCCGTAAACCCTGCCTCGCAAATATATTTGAAAAAAAAACTGAAAATACTTTTATCGTTATTTATATCGTGCCGCGTACTTATATTTTATGATCAAATAGCCGCGCGATAACACAGGTAAAGTAGAAAGACCTGGATAATAATAGAGGAAGTAACTGACAAACGCAAATTATAGAGATGTTACGCATAATGTATAATGCATAATACCACGGAAGACGAGTCCTCGTCGGTTCCTCCGGTGCGGAATATATCGCGCGCTATATATCGGACGCTATATTTGTGCGCCGCCCGTTTCACAAAGTCGGTCTATCCCGCGTATCGAGACCGCGGCCGTTAACATCCCGCCCGATAATCCGTTCCCAAGACCCGCTCGCGGCGGAGGCCGAAATCCACGACGCACCGGGTGGGACGAAATCACGGTGGGCCCTCGTTAGTCGCCCTCCGCGTCGTGGAGGGTCAGTCCCACGTCATTCCCGAGCGAGAGAACGCGCGTTTCCAGGCGGTGAGAGAAAGAAGGGAGGACGGAGCAGCGCGAGATAGGAGCTACTCCGGGGTAGAATAAAGAGGAAGGGAGGGAGGGAGAAATAGTGACGAGGGAGCAGAGGGGACGAAAGGAAGGAAGGACGGTCGCGCCCGCCGCGACGCTGCGGGATGTTAAGTACGTCTCGTAAAAATTCCATCCCGTGGCAGCGGCGGCGGCGTCATTTTGCTGTGTCGGCTACGTCGGGTTATCGTAGGCGGGATCCGCTCTCGCCCGGCCCCCGGATCCGCCAAAGGGGCGCGTTCTCGCAACGGAGGTGGTACCGGGTGCCGTGGCAGCGGCTTCGAAGCGTGCGGCTGGGCTCGACCGGCTCCACCGTCCTTCTACGCGTGCGCCGAGCCGGTCGTGAGGAAAGCGCCTGCCCAACGCCGGCGCCGGGGGATCCCCGTCCACCGTACCATTTCGCGTCACCGGCTTCGACTGGCCTGAGAGGAGGCACCCGGCTGCCTCCTTAGCACCGAAACTCGTTAAACGCCGACGTATTGACGTTTCGCGCGCGTATCTCGCTCGCAGCGGGTATCTCAGCAAGGCACGCCGTCAGGACGCGTCTCTCTCTTTCTCTGTCTCTGTGTGCTGGTGTTCAGTGAGAATAGCGAAGGGAGAAGGACTGACATCCGGTCGAGTTTCTACTCTCGGTAGAAACAGGTTGTCGTGGACGTTCGAGGACAGAAGCGCTCCGCAGCTCGCTCGTTATGAAGCCCCGGTATCATATTTTGGTGTTCAGTTTCGAACGGACGACGGTGGCAGTGCGCTAGAGTGAAGGAAGGACACGAGTCGACGTTTGTCGGGATGACAATTGACGTCTCTCGTCCGCGAGCTGACATTTGACGGAAGCCGCTGAGCTCGAGGAAGATGTTTTGACGAGAAACGAGAGACGGATCCCCCCGGAAGCCAACGATGTGACTCGTGTGTCGGTTTAAGCGCGATGACGGAGAATGCGAGTGCGTTGACAGGTCATCGATAGCGATTAGTGCGACTGGTTTCGTGGCTGTGACTCGAGCCGGTGGCTCCCCGCGAAGATTGTCGAGGACTCGAACATGTTAGGCCAGTAAACGAGACTGTGTGGTGATCCCGGGAACAGTTTTAGAACATAAGTGCGTTATCGAAAGAATGCGCGGTGCTTGAAGGGTTGATCTGTCGTGGCCTCGCGACTGGCTGCCAAAAGCCACCAGGCGAGTGTCTCGAGCTTTTTAGTTTAGCTCCTTCCTATATCCGCGCGGCATGTGCACCACGGAGATGACAGAATCGTACACGATGTCGCCGTCGACAACGGTATCTTCCAGTGCCGCGACGCCCGGCTGCGTGAGCGGCTCATCGGTACACCGACGGACGTCGTGCAGAGGCTCGCCGAGTCGAGGGGACGTTCAGGACGACGAGGACGAGATCTCCGTGGGCTGTCCCAGCCCGCTACCGTTGGTAGTCACGACGCCCAACACGGAGGATGAATTGGCCTCCTCCAGGGAGGACTACGCCGACCGTTTGAGCCCCAGAAGAACCTATCCACGAGACTCGATGACGGAGGACGAGGAGAGAGATTACTCCCGCAATGGAGAATATAGGATGTCGAACGGAAGAACCAGCAGCAGGACTCGCGAGAGCGGCGATTCGGTCACGACGCTCAGGGACGACGAGGAGGACGAGGAAGAGGAGGAAGAAGTGGATAGTAGAACCGGTAGCAACGGAGCGGCGGCTGCTGGTACCACGGACGATTACTTTAAGCCGCTGAAGCGTCTGAAGATGGTGCAGATACAGCATTCGGACGAAGAGGATGAGAGAGAACGGGAATCCAATGATCGCGGAGTCAAGTCTTTCAGTATTCTCGATATCCTGTCGCATCGACCGAAGGCGAAGATAGTCCGTCCCTGGGACACGGCGGATTCCGGCCTCGGCCATCAGCACCGTCATCACTTGCAGCAGCAGCATCATCATCAGCATCATCTGCACCACCATCATCATCACAGTAGTCACCCGAGTCACGCGACCGGACCCCGGGACCTCTCGCTGATGGGTATGTCACTCGCGTCTATGTCCGGCTCCATCAGCGAGCCGCCCCTCAGCAGCTCCTCGTCGTCCGGAAGGAGCTCCGTGTCGGATTCCGGTAGCCCGGACCCGCTCGCCCATCATCACCATCATCACGCCGCGCTTCATCACGCGGGCATTCATCCCGGCCTGCATCATCCGGCGCTCCAGCAGCCGCAGCAGCAGCATCTCAAGAGGAAAATGCCACAGCAGCACGGCTCCCACGCTGGCCAAAACGGCAAGAGAACCACGGGGCAAGGCAGTCCTTTGGACGCACTCTTCCAAATGACCAGCAAGACCTTCGACGCGGGCGAGCACAGTCAGGGTAAGCACTTGTAGACTTTCGCGTTCCTTAGACCTCTGTTTGTGATCGAATTTGCAACGTGTCCTGAAAATACGTCTCTGATAAATTATAGGAATAGTTTTGGGAAAAATTGTCGTGTCAAACTGATGGTGATTCTTGAGATATAGATGCATTAATTTAGCTTGGAAACGAATCTTGTTCACTTTATATTCTAATAAAATTTCTAACGCGTTTTATTTAACTTTTAATAAGCAGTTTTGTAAAATTAGCTGCTATTTAATGGTCCGAATAAATACTTTATTGGATTTTAACTTTGTTTTCTGTATATTGCATAGTTCTATTACAACGGGATAAATAATCCTTGAAGAAGAAACATTAGAATATTCTAATTCTTATCTTCGTATCTTATTCGTATCTTAGCAAAAATAATCGGTTAATGATTTATTGATGATAATAAATCCGAAATTGTTCGAAAATTGATTATCCTATTAGGTATGATTAGAATAAATGAGAAGAATCAGTTCAGTAATGATACTTATTTATCTCAATCGTAGATCTCGCCATTAAGTAATTCCCGCTCAGTAAAGTACTGTTTCCAAAACATCACATATATGTTGGGCATACTATATATTTGTAGCGCTTTTATACTGTATAAGTTTTGCATGATATAAAAGGTGTTAGCGATTCGAGCCAAGCGACGGCAACGTCAACTAACTGAAACAGTTTTAAGCGGACGAACGTAGACAGTTCCGAGCGCATAGTCAATTGCAACATGTAATTTGAATATTTATAGCGATTCTTGAAACTCCAATCTCTTGCGGAAAAAATATCTAGCCGCGATATAATCAACTATATGAAAGAAATGCAAATTGCTCGATGATGAGTCTTGGATATTAGGCCATGCAATTCTAGGATTGCTTAAAATATCACTGTTACATCGCGTTTACATCCCGAGAAATAGGAAATAGAACGTGCGCGAAGACGGGTCCGTTGATCGCTCGCAGAGCCTATCGCTCGGTGAGTTTAAAAGTTTATCGGCGGTGAATACGGGTTTTAATTTTGATTGATGCACCTCACGGCGAGGCGAGAGTCAAGGAAGCGCTGGCCGCGTTCAATTCCTTCCAAAGCGCCGCTTTATTTTACTCCCTTACAACCCTGTGGTGTGACGTACGGAACGTTTCGAATTTCGTGGCGCATTAGGTGTGGCAGGTGCCAAAAATACGAGTCAGCAAACGCTAATCCGAGCTCGCTCGAATACTTAGGATCCGCAACCTTTTCCGGACCTGTATGCCGCGTGAGTGACGGGTCACTCATGAGTAATACTCGACGTATAATACCAACGTTTTAATAAACTCGTAATCAATTGAATGCTAATACAGTTTTACACGTAAATAGGCAAAAAAGGCTGCGGAGAATGTATGACTGCGCAATCGAAAAAAAAACACGTGACTTCTGGTATTAAACGCAATTTGACATAATTAAATGTAAATTATAAACTGCAAATTGTAATTTGCAGTGACACCCGACGATACAAATTACTCCTGATAATATATCTAACATCGTATCGCGTCTATTAGTACATTGTAATTTTGTACGATTGAAATGATTTACTCTTTCAAAATCGTCGGTTTCTGAAATCCTTGGATTTTAACGTTCTTAAAACTTCCATTAGTTACTTAAATTAGTTACTCAGCCGTGAAAATTGCTCTTGTTTATCTAATAGGAGGCGCAGGCGTAATAATTATTGTTAATGTTAATTTAGTGCACTGATAACGATTAATAATAATGAAAAATAAATAATAAAAAATGATCCGCGTTTCAAGAGACGCGTTATTCTTCTGTATAACGTCCCAACGATAATGACAGATATACAGGGATACCTCTCTTCCGCTGTCTTCTTCGGGTTTTCGCATGACGGAAATACGCCGGGCGATAAGTGTCGGTCGAGATCACGGTTAAAGACCTGAATCGACGTGTTATGACGATCTTTAACTTTCTATTGATTCTTCGCTCGTGGATCACGCATCTGCGATGTCCCGAAGCGACATGTGAGAGATTACCACGGCGAACAGCCGTTTCTTCCGTTCTGCTTGGGAATTCTGCGGCGCGTGACACACCTTCATAACGTCAATAATAATAATGGCCTATACGAGCGACGACCGGAAATATTTTGTAATTACCCACGATATTTTTCGCACCGCTCTCACTAAACGAGTAACGAGTCGACAAGTTGTTCCGCCACGTCACACGTTCGATAATTTGCAACGCGATTAGATTTTGCGGAAACTCACAAATATGAAACATCAATCTTCCATAATTTATAATACTATTTAAGTGTGAGAACAATTAACTTGCAATTAACTTGTCGTTGATATTCCCCCCCCCCCCACACACAGTGGAAACTTTATTAATAATAAAATAATAATAGATATTATATTCCATTTGAAACGTTATCTTCTTATTGTCGAAGAAGTTAATTTTACAATAATTAGGACAAGACCGCGATATGTATAAACAATTTAAATCGAGAGATAGACCAATGACGGTCATAGCGGATCTTAGTGCTCCAATAATATTAATGTGTGATTTTTCTATAAACTGCGCGCCGTTACTATTGGTTTTGAAACGCAACTCTCGAATATCACAACATTAAATTGATAATCAATTTAATGATACTGATGCTAACAAGCATCTATAGGATTCTCCCCTTCCCATCCCAACCCGAAAAACTGTAAAGAATTTGTTGCGAAAAATATTACCTCAGCCAGAATTAAGTTAATTTTAAATATTGCATTGAAATAGTCTCCACCGGTAAGCAAACATAACATTTGTTGTAACGTTAACGTTAAGAACAAGATCACCCAATAGAGATTTCCTGCACTGAGAGAAAACGAAATAGTTCTGGCAACTATAATTTGGCAACTCTAAAATTTAAGTAGTTGCAATTAGTTTTACGAAGTAATAGGAACTAAAGTAGTACTGAATACTATAAAATATAGTCACGCTAACTACATTTGTGAACTATTAATTGATAGTGAAATAGCGACTCAACTATAATTACACAGTTATATAGACTTGTTATATATTGTTTATATAGACTTCATACAAGTAAGATATGACAACATTTTTCCAGTTTAGACAAATATTTAGACAAATATTTAGACAAATATGTAGTTTATCCAACGATTTACTATAAATGGTTAATATTACTATGTTTTCTTAGTTCATATAACTTATTTGTTGTTGTTACTGCAACTTTATAGTACATAGTTGAAGCGCTATTTGTCCACAAATTTCTAGTTGCTGATACGACTTTTTTCTCTGAGTGGGTGCAGTTTTTATATTAGAATTAAATAAATGTCAAGACTCATTCGAATGTTAAGATCGAGGGCCTTTACAAAAGGAAATT
Source organism: Aphaenogaster floridana (assembly GCA_003063835.1). Classification (NCBI taxonomy): domain Eukaryota; kingdom Metazoa; phylum Arthropoda; class Insecta; order Hymenoptera; family Formicidae; genus Aphaenogaster; species Aphaenogaster floridana. Next base: position 15,902 of record NJRP01000231.1, on the reverse strand, counting down.
AACGCGCACGATCCGAGAGGCGACGCGAAATCACTTGACGCTTAACGCGAGTGCCGCGTATTGCGTTAATCGCTTTTCGGAAGCGCGGTTTCCACGAATGGTACTAATATTAGCGGCGGTCGTTACGAGCTACGCGCTCTAGATGTGCCGTAATTAAATGACGAGATTTTTTTTCGTACCTCGGCGCGTGCATGCACGGCGAACGGGGACATGTCGCGTTTCAGGTCGCGCTTATTTCTCCCGGACGATATTATTATTAGGCACACTCGCAACGTCGATGCCGAGAAGTATTAGCTCTCAAAGAAGGGTGCCACGAGGTTGCCGCAACGATTGATGGCGTGCGAAAGACAAGTGCGCGATTACGCGATCAGCCTAATGGATAAATACATCGGTCAGCCCTGTGCCGAAGCTCGTGTGTGCATTTATCATTACGCGGATATCGATCGGCACCCATTCGATTTCACGTATCGAACATTTTATCGTGAAATACTGTCGTATTCGATGTGCGAAGAATTTGCAGCGTTTCAATAGAACAGCGATATCGTTCAATTTGACGTCTGGATAGCGCGGGTGTTCAGTTTATTTCTCAAAGTGACAGTCCTTGACTTGCGTAGAATGGAAAAATTACTCGCTATCGTTCAGATAAATTGCTTGTTTGTTATACAGGAACAGAGAAAAATGTTCGTGATACGTTGCATTGTATCGGCAGAGAAAACGGCAAACAAATATATCAATTTGCATTGTATCACGGAAAAATAGATTAGTTGATACAGCTAAGTTATAGCTTGCTAATGCAAATTTAACATTTATAACTAAGCAAATTTGACAGAATAGCAAAGAAAATGTCCGAAAATAGTTACACTGCAAATCCAAGCATGTTATTTTAGCTGAAGCTCTTCTTACACATTTCTTGCTGTTTTAAATCGTGTTATTTAACACGATTGAACATATTAATTTTTTATTTAATACGATTAAACGTGTTAAATGATGTAACTTAAAACAGCAAGAAACATGTAAAAAGAACTTCAGTCAAATGTGTTATTTTTAGATGTTTATGCGTGTAAAAATAACACGCTTGAATTTGCAGTGTATGAGCATATTTTCTTTGCACTATCAAATCTGCTTAGTTAGAAATGTTAAACTTGCATTAGCAAATTGTAACTTGGCTATTCTTTTCCGTGATTACAATTTATCTATTATCTCTGGTGCCGTTGCTCGCCTCAATCGATTTACGTTTTCATAATCCTAATTAAAATTAAAGTCGGACCCGTTCGTTACTTCTCCCTCTCCGCGCTGCTCTCTCAATATTAAGTGAGCTTTCTCATTCTATGCGTGGTCACGCAAATGTGACAAAACAACGCAACAGAAGAAGCGATAAACAATGCGAGACCGGACTGTAATAAATTTTTACGTTCCTAGTTATCGCGCTACCCCTAAAAAAAATGTGGAAATTTACAGAAACCTGCTCCGTTTTCGACCTTTTAAAAATACTTGATCCTATTTTCTACGATTGCTTTGACTCACGCTCGTTTCTGTCGGTATTGAAAAGTATTTTTTTTCCTCAAGGGCTTTTTATCGAACGACGGACAATGGATGATCACGAGAATGGTCCTTGGGAGTACCACTTACCCCTCTAATTTTGCCACAAAGTTTTTACGCGAAGGGACATGTACCTATATATCGCTGTTACCTAGCGCCGTTACATACATAAACTTCTAATTTTATGATGATTATTATGGAGTTCGTCTCCGGACTAGTGATCTTAATCCCGGGGACACTATGGCGAATCCGATTTTGCGACAAAGTGGCGCCGCGTTACAAGAAACGAAGGGTTTTACGAGTCTTTCCGAGGACAAGTCGAAAAAAGTGCCGACATCAGAGATGAGTTACATCTTCACCTTACGACCGGCGTGCAACCCGATTTCTACTCTGTCTAGATCTTTGTTCAGATTTTCCTTTTCGGCGCTCAGGTAATTGGATTAAAGAAACCAGAAAACGTACCGGTAACCGAGGGAGACGAAGAGCGATTCATGTTTGTACATGTGTGCGCGGAATATGCTTCCTCTAATTATCACCAGAAAATCCAATCTCTCGAAGGGTTACGTTTACATTGTCAAAATAAATGCGGTTCACACTTCGGCAAACGCATTCAATTCGGAAGCCAAGATAAAAGGAAACAAAAGGGGTTTCATGTTATCGTTGAATAAACAGGGTAAACTATTTTAATCTAAAATCGAAATATTTCGGAAACTACGCATTTTAGAAAAAATGTTTCAAGTAAAACTTATTCTGTTTCGAGGGGGACATCTTATGATGGACACAGGTTTTTTCTAGGTGGAGGTGTTCCTGAGATTTCAAGTTGACTTTTGTTTTTTTAAATGGAATCACATGACTTTTTTCATATAATATAATTCCTCTAGTTATCTGGTACATAAAAGTATTAAAGTAAAGTTATAAAAAAATCAATAGTTTGCGAGATATTTTATATTTTATTCTGATATATTTTGACATGAAATATAAAATATCTCGTAAACAATTCATTTTTTAATAACCGTATCTTAATATTTTTATGCACAGAATAATGAGATGAATCAATTGGTGTAAAGAAAACACATATTTGCTCTTTAAAAAAATTATGCAATTGTGCAGTATTTTTAAATCTTATATCGAGCATTACATTTCTCGCAATTTATTTATTAAATTGTTAATTAATTTAATAAATCAATTTTATTTTTGATTTAATTGTTTATATTGCATCGTTTTCAAAAATGGTATGTAATTGCATATTGCAGATTTCTGCCAACAGGAGACCAATTTTTTGATGCCGTCACTGTAGAATTGTTCATTTTGACGATGGAACCACAGCCTCACTTCTGTCTTCACTGCATCGTCAGAATCAAAATGAAGTCCTTTCAGGTGTTCTTTAAGTTTTGGGACGAGATGAAAATTTGACGGAGCCAGGTCGGGACTGTATGATGTATGATCTACACGATAGTGAAACCAAGACGCTGAATCTCTCCAGTTGTCATTGCGCTGGTGTGTGGTCGAGCGTTGTCATGCTGAAGGAGAAGCTGCTCTATCTGTTCCCAAAACTTAAAGAACACCTGAAAGGACTTCAGTTTGATTCTGACGATGCAGTGAAGACAGAAGTGAGGATGTGATTCCGTCATCAAAATGAACAATTCTACAGTGACGGTATTAAGAAACTGGTCTTCTGTTAACAGAAATGTATTAATCGCCAGGACAATTATGTGGAGAAACAATTATATAGATATCAAGAATACAGTTGTAGAATATCTAGAGGCGGCAGTGTGGTCTAGTGATAGAGCGCCAGACTCGTAATCTGTAATACCAGGTTCGAGTCCACTAGATCAGGTAAACATGGATATTATTATTTTCCGACACTGCGCTCCCTGCCGGGAAGAGGATTCCCGGTAGGTAAAACTGGGCTCCGTCTTTCGGAAGAAACGTTAAGATGTTGGTCCAAACGGGCAAAGAATAGGAGTTGTAGGAAAGGATGAGAAGGGAGAAAATGCAAATCCCCCATTGGGGACGCAGTATAATTCCATTCCATAAAGTTGTAGAAAGTTACCCGTTTTTGTTTTACTCAAATAACTATACCTGTTTTCAAATAAAAAAATAAGCGGCATTACTTTTCAGCGTATAGTATATAGTGTGTATATATATATATTTATTTATTTATTTATTTATTCACTTCATGTAATCAAGAGACACGGTAGTGTCTCGCGCCAAGTGTACACGCAGCGAAACCGCCCCGTGTATCTTTACGCGAGCCGGCGAGTTGCGAGTGTCCGAGATTATCGGATCTCAATAACGGCTGAACCGATCAAGTTCTGAGTAGGCTCAATCGAAAGCTTGGGTTCGAATTATATGATAAAAGTGTTTTTATTTTTCCTCTACGTGCCCTACGAGCGGAGATATTGCGACGCAAAGTTCAAATCGGGAAATTTTTACATTCGTCATTATCGTCGTCCCGAGAAAATGTACGGTTGCACAGTCCATTGTAGGGTGCGTTCAGATTCCTCACCCGAGTGCCCTCAGGTATCGTTTTATCCTTGTTTAACATTCAGTAAACAACAAGGATAAAATGATACCTGGGGACACCCGGGTAGGGAATCTGAACGCAGCCGTAGATGGCGCAATTCTCGTTATCTCGCTCGTTCTTTCGTGGTTTGTCGCTGGCGAGACTATAAGAATATATATCGCGGAATAAATTAGTTTTATTTTCTCAGTATAACAAATACAGCTTGCATTAGAGAAGAATCACAGGGCAGGCGTGAGTCCCTGGGCGTGAGTCGAGGATGTCTTTCGAAGTAAAACTCTAAGACGAAAGTTCCTCTGTCACTTTTCTCTCTGGTCATTATTCACTGAGTTATTTAACAATTAAATCGACCAATCCCATACGTGCTGCAGCGCAGTATTATTTGATCTGAATGATCGAATGATGAAGGGAATGGAAGACTGAAGTGAGGGAAATGCACACTGAAAATCGCCTAACACCTACGGGGGGAGGGGGGCCTCGAGATATCAGAAACCCAGGAACAGAGGAGAATATTCTGGCTCGAGTGGAAGAAGAGCCGACAACAAGCTGTCGTAAGCTCGAAAAAGCGACCGACATCTCGATATATATATGCGACAAAGAAATATGAACGTCGCGTTATCACGTGTACTGAGTTTTTCTTCTTCTTAAAGTGGCGTACCATGATTCCGAGCACACGAGAGACGAGATCGGTGGTGACTTACCTCTTTAAAACGCTGCTGCGACGAAAGGACAGTTTACCATCGCGCACTCGCGCGCTTTCTCTCTCTCTCTCTCTCTCTCTCTCTCCTTCGGGGTGTCCCCGATAAAAAGCACGTATTATCCCGTAAGACGGGCAGACACGGATCGTCGTGCACACGTACGCGCCTTGTGACACGTGTTACGTGCCTCTGTGCGCGAACGAGTCGGGACGGTGTGCGTGGTGCATGCGTGGCACACACCGGGGTACGTAATTTTAGGCCTACCTATACACGTGTAATTTATTACGGGGAGAGCATATGTCTCATTTGCATATAGCGTGATACAGAAAACGCGGCCCGCGACTTCCTCGACGGTGCGAGCAATATGCGAAAAATTTCAACAAAAGGTAGCCTCCACTCCGCTTTTATCGTGAAGGACCCGTGTCTCCTTCCTCCGCTTTTTCTCGCTCTTTTTTCTTCGCCCCTTCCTTTTTTGTCGCGTCCTTCGAGAGGACGTCTCTTTGAGACGCCAGACTGAGAGTTGCGCAATTTACGAAAGCGCCCCAGTGCCCTATCGCACTGTGTAATCTGTGCCAATGAGCGTAAAGGTATTATCCTCAAGGCCCGTGAAGCCACATTTCGAGTGGTCCGTATTCACGAAAGAAAATCCAAGTTCTTTCTTTCCAAACGGCCTAACGATTTATTTCCTCAAACAGGATTCCTGAACGTGGTTAGGTGCGAGTGAACGTTAGACCCGACAAATTAACGTGGACAAAAAGATTTTTTATCCCTATTGAGATATCGCGGCCGGATTACCGTGCTGTCACTTCTCCCTTTGTGCTTCTCCTGCGCTCTCCAACTTCACATTTGCGTGACCGTGATGTAGAACGAGATGGCGAGCAGTACAAGAGGAAAAGTGGCAGATAATATGAGGATCGTTTACAACGAAAAATTTCAGAGAACCGGACAGATGAGTCCAAGATACTGTAATATCTAACGTGTGTTTATTCAACTTGCGTTAATCTCGCATTGCTCCAACTAACAAGGTATATTAATAAACAGTCGTGATATATCAGCGGATGTGTAATTTGTATCATTTTCTAAATCACGTCCTAATTATGTTTTCTCACATGTTTTTTCCTCGAAAGCGCTACGAACTAGTACTGACCGTTAGCACGTAAAACAAGAAAGCCGTGCAAAATCATCGAGGTTCTTGGAAATTAACTCGCGATACTGATTGCTACATTTCGATGTGACTGATTGGCTTGAGTGTCGGCAGCTGGGAAAGCTACGCGCAAATGACAAAAAAGATGATGCTCCGTTTACTTTAGAAGCACGTACGCACATACTTCCTTTTTCACATAATCATCTGTTATCACGACATGTCTAACCCAACGACTGAGAAATTTTTTAAATTTCATCGAGCAGAAGTAAGCTTAGTAAAACGCGTGTTAATTATCTACTTCTATTTTATTTTCTTTAAAAGTAAGATACACGTTCTTTTAGGATATTACGATTTAGTTTTAAAGCCTTGATATACAATAATATATATTTATATATTATTGTTATTTATATATTGTATTTATATACTTTTATTTAATTTTTATCTAACGATTAATATAAACGGAGTTATACAGGGTGGCCCACCGAAAACGAAACAAGCGTGCTAGACACCGCTTGCCATTTAAAATTTTTATAGTGAAATGAATTCCTCTTATGGGGTTGGACTTGGTGAACGAAAATAACCAATTAACATGTATATTCTTTCAGAATAGTAGATTATTTTCAAAGGTGTAAGATTTCTTTCTTCAACCGGATAATTTTTCATTTAAAATATTTGTTTTACTTTGCTCTTCGAACAATATCGAGACTCTTCTGCATTTTTAACGCGCGCGCGACCCCCTAAGATATCTACCAGAAGTGCGTTCGGCCGCAGGATCTCATCTCCGTATACTCCGATCACGCTCGAACGAGGTCCCAAATTCTCGATATATCCTCTCACCTACGCTGCATTCGCCGCTATTCCGGACTACGCGATAAAATGAGTTGTTCGCACGACGCGTCGGGGCCCTACCGGTCGGCCGGCTGGCCCCCGTGGACCCGCGGCGCTCTGCGGTCTCCCGACTCCGGAATTACAAATGATATCGAATCGAATCGCTCGTAATATTATTCGATACGTGTTCCATTATCTGACCGAGGCTTCGAGATTCAAATTAGATTACCGGTAGGTCAGGCTCTCGCGCATTCATGTATCTCTCGTACACGAACGCACGCACAAGAAGGGGAGAAGGGAAGGGAGAGGGCCTACGGGGAAGCCCTACGGAGGGAACGACGAGCACTGCCGGGCCCTAGAGGAGGGGCCCTGACGGCGGGAACGACGGAGACCCCGCAGCCGCGGATACCTCGGGATCCCTACAATACGGTAGCCTCACGTATTCGCAATTTACTTCTGATTATTATGCTCTCTATACTTACGCGGCATTCTTATTTCTCCCCGTCCCCCCTTTCTCTCCTCGAGTCCATAACTCGCTCCGACGATGCCCCGAACGGGGAACCGCGGCAGGGGCATCGATTTACGGGGTTCGATCGTTACAATCCTGACGCTAAGCCCGCCGGTGGGTCTTGCGGCTCGCTTTTTGAGGGATTTTTTGGTAGCAGCCTGTGAATAGTTGCCACTTTGCGCGATTCTCATCACGTGAGAATTTAAAAATAAAGTTGATTCCAGAAAAAGACAATAATTTGTCTGATTAATTGTCATAATTTTCATATTGTATTTCCTGACTCTAGCGTCTCATTTTTCGAACAATTTTTCATAATAGCTTTCGATAACAACGGGTAGCTGTTTTAATTGTTTTTTCGTAATAGCTAAACAAGCGTTCTTAAAATATTTCACATCTCTCTTATACTGCAATGTTAATGACGCAAATTACAAAGAATTTTAAATTTCCATTACTGAAAAGATTATTTTTATTTCCCTTTCGATTTGCAAAATATATAGATAATAATTCCTTTCCTATTTCTTCTCTCTCTGCAGATGTCTTTAAACTTAAACTCGATCTTTTTATATAAAATGATAAATATTGAAATGATACACCAAAGATAAGATTGATTCTCTTATATAAGAAAAAACAGGGCAGAAGCACGTCGTTGCATTTGCCTCGTTTTCGCACGGTAGTTGCAAGGACGAGCAAGTAACGTGGACAAGGACAACGCTTTTCGCAGTGCGTTTCGCGCTGCAAGTCCCGTCAAAGTGGGTTTTTAACTACCTGTCCGAGTTTATTGCACAACTTAGGTAGGTGCTTATTGCGAGCAATATCTATGTACGTCGTAAAAGCTACAAAGTCGACCGCGCGCCGACTACTGCACACGTCATAAACAGCTCGCCGGTCAGTGCCGCTCGTTTCTGCGTTGTTAATACGCGCTGCGAGAGAGAGAAAAAGAGAGAGAAATCGCGAGAAAAGTCGGACCGAAGCGCACGGAGGATGAAGGAGAGATCGAACACTGCTAATTTTTGCCGGGATCTAAATGGAAGGTGTCTGAGCTACCGATTTATCTCTTACCGGATTCTAGTGAATCGCAGATCCTTTTTGCATGGAACGAGTTTAGCCGGATACTCTGAGATTTAGTCTCCCGAATATTTGACAACATAATTGACGTAACTGTACATATTACGTCTTGGAACAATCAAGCAGGTGTAATTTTAATGAGTTTAAGAGTTCGATATTATAAGCGCACCGAAAAAGGCTTAATTATTTTTTTTTGTTCCTAGACTGAGAAAAATGATCTAATTACATGAACAAGACATATTTGATAGATTGCATTCTGGTGAGACGGAACAGAATTTCTGGTTGTCGTAATTGGACTCATTTTTTGTAACTAGAACGTTTAATAAACTTAACTATAAGGATTTGATTAGTATTTTCCAGTTGGATTAATAAAACTTCTAGTTACAAAGGAACGTGCAACCAGAATTCTGGTTAACGTTACCCGCAGCGCACTTTAGCAGTTTTATTATTGTGCGAATTGGGCGAACATTAAGAAGAAATTCTGGCATATTTAATAGGAAGAAATTAATCATGCTCATCTGGTAATTCCTAAAAGAATTCTGATTCGTTCATTTTCCAACAGACATACTGGTTGAATCTAACAGAATTCCAATTAATGCAATTTTCAATGTACTATATTACTTCTTACACAACATTTCCTCTTATATTTGTCTTCTTAAATTAATGAAAAATTTATCATCCCTAACACAGATAAACTTTATGGAATAGAAAAGGATCTCCTAATCACGCGCGCGAGTAGTGGTAAAATGAAATTTTGGGAAAGATCAACGCGTTCGGTGATATTGACCGCTTCCGGCCGGTGAACTCTCTCGTTTTTCTTCCGACAAAACACGTACATTAATCACGTTCGAGTATGGCGACACGAGTCGCAGTGGTACTCGAGTTTCCAGCTCTTGTGGAAACGAGACGACGATGGCCGGAGGGGTGGGTCCACCGGCTCGAGTTGTTGTGACAGTTTGCCGAACAAACAAAACACCAGCCCTCCGCCCATCTTGGCTACTTGACTCCGGATGCCGCCAGAACTTTTTTACCGATCGCGAGGCGAGCACCCCGCTGCGCTAAGTGACCATTCGTTTTTGAAATAAGTGCGCAGCTCTTTCGAGACACTCGACCTCGGCGAAACGAAAGCGGCCGAGCTGCTGCGTGCCGTTTTCGACTCTCTGCTTTCTTTACTTCCAGGCTGAACGAGAATCAAATTACATCGCGCCCGCTCTCCCGAAGCTGCGATTTGTGCGTTTCACGATCGCGTCCGTCGAAATAATGCACATTACGTAACGAACAGGCGAAGCAATATCGCATTCTATCGCGGATATCTCAGAAATGAGCCTAATCTACCCACGAGTTTGCGTAACTCCAACTGTAAGAAAACTGTTCAAATAAATTGATTCTAAACTACATTTTTATGAAGATATCATTTGTAAACTCGATATCTTGATATCCTCCTCTCCGAAGTTTTTACGATACCAGAAAGCTGATGGCAATTTGAATCGCCACTTACATCTAAAATTACAGACGGAAAGAGGAAATTTAATTATTTCTTTGAGAAAAGAGAGTTAGGTGGCTATAATTGCTCTATACAATAAATTGCTTTCAAATAACAGTGCGATACAATTAGCCACAAAGTTCTCCACTTTCTATAATTCGTAATAATATCCGGAGATCTCATCTAACCATGAGATGTTTTGTTTAATTATATTTGATACATGAATCTCCCTCTCCCCTCTCTCTCTCCCCCCTCTCTCTCTCTCGAATTTATACATAATGTATTTAATAAAGAGTATTTAAAAAATAACAACACTGAAAAAAAAATTCTTGGTACCACCAAATATCTTTTCATTTATTTTTTGGAAGGTGGGATTTTTGCGAAATTTTATCCCACCAATTATGTTAATTTTATAAACTTATGAATAATATATTTAATTGTGATTTATTTCTTCGCTCTACTAACGGCGCTAGCTCTCATTTGCCTTGTTTTATACTTTTTAATATTTGAGATTGCACATCTTGAGAGCTTTAACCTTATTTATTTATTCTTGGTAAACTTGTGAGATGCATTTAGTAATACCTTTTTTGAAGTATTTGATTATTATTACCGATTATATAATAATAATAACAAAACATTTTGTATAATAATTATAAAAGAGCAAATTTTGTTTAATTGAGCCAACTAAATTATGTAATACTTATTATACGTTTAGTTGAAACTATAGTTTCACCAAGGTGCTTGGTAGCATTAACCAAGCCTGGATTTTTATAACCAAGCCTTTTTTTCAGTGAAGAGATGAGAAGTCTCATAAAGAAAAATCAATTTTTATGATTCAATTAATTATTAATAAGAAGCTATAGAACGACGTTCGCGAAAACTTCTTGTGTGCACATCGTATAAAAAACATTACAGAAACGTTTGCAGAAATGGACTAGCGGGGAAACGTCGACCGATCGCGTTTAAGTCGCTTTTCTCTCCCCCCCCTCACTCTCTCTCGACATAAATTACCATTTCATTCCAGTCCGAAGCGTCACGCGCAATACCTCGTGAATTCAATCGAAGCGTCGGTTTCAATTGGGTTTTCCCCCTCTCGCGTAACTCGCGGGAAAATTAGCCGGGGAGCTGCGAACGAACGGCGGGATCTCGCAGTTACTATCGCGGGGAAATAATTCTCAATTAGCTGCTGGAGATCGCGGCCTGCTAAGTCGTATTTATGTCCGCCGGTGGCGTCGACGCGCTTGCCTTCGGATTTATATTGGACCGAGCCCGGAGATTTATGCGACCGATCCGTCTCAGTTTGTCCGTGGATCTCCGCGCCCCCTCCTCGTCCTTGGCCATCATCCTCGGTAAAACCCTCCTCCCCAACTTTCCAACCCTCCGCAACAGATATCGCGTCTTGCGCTCCTGTACTCACGACACGCAAGTTGCTATAGAAGTAGTTTTTGCAGACTTCATTTGTTTCCTTCTCGGATTCTGCGAGCACTTGATGTAGGTTCTTCCCTTAATATAATTTGACATGAGGCAAATGTAATTTTCAGATCAAATAACGTCAATCTTTTCATAGCACTCATATTATTTTCTGTTATTAATCTGCCAAGATCTTTGTCGTTGCCGTTAAAACCACAGTTGATTTATCGCTACACTGAAACGTTCATTGGCCGTTCTCTCAAAACGATGAGACATGAGCGAGATCACTCCCTTGTGGGACGTTCCGAGGATTTCTCAGTACCCGGGGCAAATCATCGCCGACCCTCGAGACCAAATAGAAATAAATTCGGGGCAGATTACACGCTTCGTGTAACGGTGCACGTCAGGGGACGAGGAGACAAGCACGTGTGCCTACGCGTAAATCTCCCCGATCTTTATTGACACATTCGCGTTGTTAATGTTTTCCTTTCGAGACTTCAATCTTGCCTAATACTAATGCGTTACGCGAATGTGACGATAATACGAGTCCTGATTAAATCCGATATAGTTAAGCATCTCTAATTCATTTTTAAACATACAGTTTTTCTGAAAGAAAATATCTATGTAATAATATAAAAGAATAAGATTATATAGCTTCATATTCTATGTACATTACCGTTCACTAACAAAACTACCGTTTTTTTATTTTGGCAATATAATTTGATTTTTTAACGTTAATCTACAGAAATTGATTTTTTAAACTATTAAAAGTAATTATTAACTATCAAAGATCACAAATTTTTGTAATTATGTTGCCAAAGTGTTTTATTTTATTTTTAACCCTTAACCCACGAGGTGCGATATATGAATATATTAACTTCTATTTTTTTTCTTTTATAATTCAATTACAATCTTTGTAAAATTACATTCATGATTTTCTGCCTTTTCTTAAAAACTAAAATCCTAAAAATTGAATGACAAATATGGTGGGGAAAAAACAAATCGCCATCTTGAAAACTATCATATATCGCATCTCGTGAGTTACGGGTTAAGAGTGTCCGGGAACTTAAGAATGGTAGCGTACATATATAAAAAATTTATGACGTAAGATATTACGGAATTAAAAAATCCAATTTCAATTAATAATACAAATTTTTAAACAGAACAGACACAGCTTCGATGGATGCTAATACAGATAGAGCGGGCGGATGTTAGAACGTTTGATTTTATAATTTAAAGAAGACCGACTTTTTTGCACGGCCGATTTTTCGGAACAGTCCTCCCAGTTTTTGTCCTCTGACGACCGGATGCCTCCTGCGCATCGTCATTCATTTAAGGATCGACGAGCGAGTTCGTTGGCGGGCGTAATTTCGCCCGCGCCGCCCGGTCGCGTTGCCGAAAAGCCGCAAATCGTCGCATAAAACATCGTTTAGCACCCAATCCGCAGCCGCAGGAAATTCGCACGCTCGACAGAATTGCATATATAGCGCGGTGCCCTCTCGAGGTCCTCCTCTCGCGCGGCGCAGAAGAAAGGACGTCCGTCATTCTCCGTCCCCCTCTTGCCGGGGCACCGATACAATGGCTTTTACGGCTAACCCCGTCGGAGCCAACCGCCGTTGAAATTGATTTTCGCGTGTCACGTATTTTTCGGCAGCCCCGTCTGATTGTGAGAGATGCCCGCGGGAGCGGCATCCTTTTTGCCGGATCTCGCCGACTGGACACACCGACGCACCGACACAATCGGCGAGAATCCGACACGAAGATGCAGCGGGTGAGAAAAGGGTTGAGGAGGAAGCGAGAAAACGAAGGTGAGAAAGAGAGGGCTACGCGCAAAAAAAAATACCCAAACGGGGAGAAAAAAAGACAAGGGAAAGAGCCATCTGTTATTATACTTCGTCATTTGATCTCAACCGATCGCGAGCATCGATCTTTGGTGTATTTCTGGTCATACTTATCATCCTAATTATTACGTAGTTATCAAGATTACTATTATTCGCTATGAGAGATATTGCCTTTGATACTGACTTCCACAAAGAGTGTATGAACTTTACGCGAAGTTGCGTTCGAATTCAAGTAAATCATAACTGGAATAACTATGATTGTCTTACTTACTAAGTTGTCAACGTTGTATAGATTATAGTTGAAGTTGCAAACAACTTGACTTGGTGAACATTTCACAGAATAAATAACGGGGTCTAGAATCACAGTATAATGAAAAAGGGATCAAGGATTCACCCTAGAGATAACCCGCAAGAAATCAGTGCGTTCATTATATTGTTAATTTAGACAAGTGCAATAATATAATGTAAATATGACACTATATATTACGAAAGAAAATATCTGTTTCATCAAAATAATTCCTTTTTTTAAATAAAAAGTGTTTCAAAATCCAACACATAATAAGATTTTTATATAAATCTATATGTTATTTATTACTCACCCCAACGCTGAAATAAATTTGTCTCATTTGCGTAAATATTGGAAAACTGATCGCGCAAGTTAAAAATGAAAAAAGTAGTGTCAACTCAAAACTTATATACTTAAATATACTCATATATTCATATTTTCATATTTTTCTTGGTTGAACTATATAAAATGACTTTATTCAAGCAAGTTTTCTTCGGTTAACGCAATATAATCTCATTTCAAGACTTCTATAGTTGAAACTAAAGATATTCTTAAATCAAGAATATTCTTTTCTTCTGTGTGATTACATATTAATAATTGTAAGAAATAATTGCATATAAAAGTATAAAACAGCTATTTTAACTTTTCTTGTTTTTAAGAATGACAGAGAAAAATCTAAGTAAAGCCTATTGGAAAGCAAATAATGAAGTTTAAATTTCTTTGAATTTTTCTATTTCTTTTATGTTACACCTCCTTTGTTTCTATAAATTAAATAGTAATTAGGCGCGTTATCACGTGCGAATAAAGTTCTTCGTCAGTAAAGGCGAAATTCATCTTTAATTCCTAGCGGAAATTTAACTCCTAGCAGTCAGAACAGGAAGTCGCCAGAGATGATGATGGCCGATACGAAGCGAGCGGAAAGAAAAATCGGTTCTTTCTCGATTCGAAGTGACCTTTGCGATTCAACTCGGGCCTTTTGTTTCACTTAGCACTTTCCGTCCGCGCCCAAACTAATTAGCGACGTAATAAAGCCTCGCGGCGGAGGTCCGATGCTATCGAGCGTAAAGATGGCTACCTCGAATTGATTTGCATATGAAAACAGACGAAGCGCGATGCAAGATCGATCTTTCTACGCTTCGCATAAAGTTTTCGAGATAGCGCCGAATTAATTTCAACTTGAAAACGTGTAAATCGAATTTCGAAAATTTTATTACACAACACGAAATCGATGTATCCCTCCTTTCAAATTTAAAATCCGCCTTATATAGTATCCCCACACTGACAAAAAAAATTTGTTGAAAAACTAAATTTAGTCCTATACTAAAACATTAGTTGGTTTAACTAAACATTAATTAAAATAACTAATTCTTGATTAAAAAATAAACTATACCTTTTTAATTCAACTAATGTTCTGTTAAACCAACTAATGTTTCAGTTGAACGTATCGGACTAAATATTTTAGTTTTTCAACACATTTTTTTTCTCAGTGCATTCAATTTCTTTCAGACATCCTACTACAATAAAATAGGAAACGCCTGTCAGAGTGCGAGACGTCATTATTTTATTATGCATACGGTGCATCGAGGAGGAAGGGGAAGCAGAAGGGGTGAATCGGACGGACTAATTCACCAGCGGCCACTTCTCGGCCGCAATTTATCTCATAATAGAGACAAAAATTTCTTTTCAAATAGCCCACAAATTTCCTCGAAGCACCGCCATTCACCGCTGGACAGCCGTTTATGAATGCGCGGCGGTGTCCCGCTCCGTATCCCGCGTGTATCCATCGCTGCACACTCGCGTGTATCTTCTCAGTTAATAGGTGGGATCTGGTCGGGGCCGCTCCGACCGAACGGAAGTCTCGAATTCGAAACAATGAGCCTCGCGAGCCGCGCGGTCTGACGCGAGCAGTAAAGCCTTTATGGCTCTATTCCGCGGCTCCGCTTCTCTTTTCATTCGTATTGGCTGACTTTTTCTTCTTCCTTTTTCTCTCATCCCTTTTCATCGCCGCTCCGCTCCGTCTTCGTTCATCTTCCTCTCGTCCGCGTCGGTTTCCCTCACTCCACGATATCGCGATATGCATATTACTACACGCGATGTCGCGCGATAGCGTTAATTCCAAGGATCGCACTAGCGCTTCGGCGAATTCAACGTTTCAGCGCTATTGTCCGATGACAACTGCGAATCTTTGCAATACGCGATGACTTTTCGTGTTGGAAAAAAAATTGTCTTAAAATACTACTGAAATAATACTGTGTTATTAAAATATTATTAATCCAATCACTTCGCATATTTAAAAGCACGACAAGAAATTTTTGCTGAGATAAATAATTATAAGGTTATTAATATGAAAGAAAAAAGCTTATAGGAGCCAACGCAGTTAACAGCGCGTAATTATTGCTTGATATTTATAATAATTAAAATATATAAATATAATATCACGTTTCAATCCTGATTTGGGTCCTCTTCAGTGCGTATAATAAATCATTAAAATTAAAGCTGACAATAAGATATGAATCTGAATCCTCCACTCATGCAGTCCAAAAGAAAGTCAAATTTATTTTAAAAAGTATGAAGTC